>KZ507739.1:19275-76814 GCA_002844005.1 Limosa lapponica baueri
ATGAAACTCAGATTTTAAATATCTGTAGCTTAAGCCTCATGTTTAGTCTCAGTCATTCCACTTTTAGCATCCATGAAATGAAAAATCTACGTCTCATAAATGACTGCTGCAGGATACAGAATTTCACAGACTGCTGCTGAAGAGAGCATCTTCCTAAAAAGGGAATGTTGAAGGGGAATAGAATATTTACTGAAATAAAGAGTAACCAGTAAATCCAGAAACTGAAAAAATGAAACTCAGATTTTAAATATCTGTAGCTTAAGGAGAGATGAAATATTTATATTTACTGTAAAGCCTTGAGCATGTAAAAGGGGGCAGAAATAGAAAATAGTGAATATTTCTCTATTTATTATTTGAGGTGAAAGGACAGGTCTGTCCATTCTTGAATTTCAAAACACAGTCACTAATGGTGAGATGAGGAAAACCTTCAGGAGGACTTCTCTTTTTCTAAAGTCCGGACAGTGGGGTAATAGATGTCAATCAGGTATGCTGTTTCTTGTTTTATGAAACTACTGCTCTCTCCTGACTACTCCAGAATGGATGGCAATCTGTTCCAGCATGGCATTTCTTGTGCTTGAAGGAGGTATGCTTCTGTGTGTGACTTGTTTTCACTGGTACTATCCCAATTTCCAATGGTTTTGCTTACTTGAACCATCCTGGAGGAACAGCAGAAATATTTTCTAGAATTGTGTTATTATGAAAAAAGCACAGAAAAATGTGTCAACCAAACTAAAGCCTCATAAACCAGTGTCTTGTTTTGGCATTTCAAATGGCACTTAAATATGGGCTTACATCTCAACAACGCACTAGGAAATAAAACACCTCCCAGTGCAAAGTGAAGGGTATAAATAACCCTAACAATGAAACTAATCAATTGAAATAACAACCAGCCTTTCCTAAAATCCCCAAACTTTCCTTTGCTACCATATTTTCTGCTTACAAGTATGCTGCTCAGAACTATAGGAAACAAATAATTTTATAATCAGAGCTGCATGAAATTGAGGGCAGTGAAACTAGTTTCTATTTCTCATAGATAAATCTGGAAAGCAGTATTCAGGTGAGATCTGAACCAACCTGGATCATGTCCTGAAGTTCAGAAGAAGCCCAGTTATGCCTTTTAATGTTGTGTCTTCATGCTGTTGACCAAGACACAGGCTGAACCCTTGTAGGAGACGGTGTTTTCACATGACTTGGAGCATCTCTGAGAGCATTTAGTACCTGTTGCATTGAAAGGGACCGATTTTACAGTCTACCTAGTTAAGACAGATACACGTTAATGGCAAGGGTCAGTTTTAAAGGTAGTCTGAACAGCTATAGTTAATGTGGCTGTAAGTGTGGATTTCAGGTTAAAATTTCAGTTGATTCTGATGCAGTAAAGGGTTTCTGCAGCAAAGAAACAGACCTGGCTCCTCATTGGTTCCTTACTATTTGTCTGTAGCTGATCAGAGGGGCAGAATGGGATGAAAAAAATTACACTGCTGAAAAAGTTTTAAAACTAGAAATTACATTAGAAACTGTTGGTGACAAACACTGAGCAAGATTTGTGGGTTCAATTTGTCTATAGGCTCAAGAACTTCAACAGAAAATAAGTGCCATGTTTGTCTCACATTTTAGCTTTCTGTGTACTATTTTTTGTTTTAACTTTTGATGTTTATATATCCTTAAAGCCTAACCTTCCTTTTAATGGAACTATCCATTTGGGATTTAGCTATAATTTGTCAAGTATTTAGGAGAAACAATTTTAATCAATAGTTAATCAATTGCTTTCATAATCAGGCAAGCTATTACAAGCTATTGCCTTCATTTTCTTGGTGTAGAGGTACTGTGTGGCCAGTTGTGTGCTTCAACAAACAGTCTGGAATAAAATTTGGCAGGAAAAAAATCTGATTTTCTAACAGCAACAGTAAAATATGGGTTAAAATCAAGAACTCTGACATTCTGCTCTAAAAATAGTGAATTTCTTGCTGAAAATGCATACAATGAGGCAGAAAATGGAGAGGTCATCTCATTTCCATATTTTTAAAATCATCCTTTAAAATAATGGAAAAGACATGGTGTTTTTTCATTTATGTTGTCTCAAATGGTGCAGGAAGTACACTACATATGACCTATTAAACACAATTAATGAATTAAGGAACTCTGAGGCTAGATTATTAGGACAACAGCTTGTGAAGGTGAAAGTTTTCACTACCTAGGGAAAGAGGAAAGTGAGTGATCCAGCTTAGGCTGAGTTTCATGTTGGTGCATAGAACTAGGACCCCAGAAGAGGCTTGTTTGTGAGCTGGACTAGTTCAGAATGGCCCTGAAATGGAGGAGTTTTGTATTAAAGGAGCATCTCTGGATCTTAATTCTCTAAAAAAGTGGGAACAGCAAAAGAGCTTTGTTGCACAGCATCGCGTGAGACTGTGGAAATTTCAGGTCAGCTGAAACCCTTTAAGTAGTGACCTCAGTCATAGCAGGCACTCAACTGTGGAGTGGGAGCAGGTGGAGGGAAGAAGCAGATGCTTGCCCAGATTCCCAACAGTGCTGGGATGTGAAAAGGAGCACAGATGTGCATGTATTTCCACCATCCTTTTTCTTTAAAGAGAAGCATTTTGTTCTTTCCTGTTTGCTTTGTAGGCTGGAAGTCATGCAATACTAACAGGTGAAGCTTCTGCAAATAAATTTATTGGCATCTGAGCTAACACCTTCTGAACCAAAGACCACCTTCCAGAAGCTGTCGTTTCAGGTAACCCTGCAATATGAGAAAAGATTTCAAAGTATATTTGGTGTATAACGAAAATAAAGGCCTTTCTCTCGTTATGGAAAGGATTAAACATAGCAAGTTGTGTGAGCATAAGGAGAACCAAGAGTTTGCCAGTAAGTGTAAAAGGTTGCTTCAATACTGACAGCTGCCTGGGCACTACACTAGCATAACAAGCAAAGCTGCTGTGCTACTGCCTAGTTCTTCATTTCTGGGTGACTGTTTGATAAGGACATCTTCAGGATACAGTCTTGGTCTCTTACTTGACTCCTTATACCCTTATATATTAGTCTCCTTATACCCTTGAGGGTCTCCAAACAAATCTCATGTCAAATTATTTTCCTTAACACATGCATTGTGTGTACCGCATTCTCCATGGATGATACTGCATTTCTTCATTTGTCATGGTTTAGCTTTTCTTCCTCACTTTTTCCTACATTAAATTATATATATCACTGTGCAATCTACTGATTCCTTTAAAGCAGCAGAAACCTCTGAACTTTAACGACTTCATTAATATGGGGTAAAGGAAAGGAGAATGTAGCCTTCCAGAAGACTGCATTCACTTCATCATTCAGGCAACAAATCTGTGATGATAATAGGAGAGATGTATGTGCACAGCTCCCTGGAAAAAGCAGAAGACAATTATAGAGAATGTCTGGATGGTGTTGAGTAACTGAAACACTGTAGTGTGAAATGAGACCTTTGAAACTATGGTTTCTGCCAATTACCATGTGTAACATGCTTCTTCACTCTCCATATACCTTTAAATATGAAGCATCTCTTACTTCAGCAAAAATATCATCGATTGAAGATCTGTAAAAATCTGCAAAAATGGAGAAGTGGCACTGGGGACCAAACAGTTCTGAGACCTGTGCAACACTTCAGTTTGATCTGCATCAAAGGTGCTTGCTTCAAAGGTATTTCTAAAGGACAGAGAATGAAATTTGAAATAGAAAAAGAAGGGAAAGCAGTAGATGAGCTTAATGTAGTAAAGAGTCTCTTTTCTTCAGTCTGCTTGGATTCTGTGTTGCAAGGAATGCAAGATGAGAAACAGGGAGTAAATTAACTGGAAATAAGGAGCAATGGTGGAAATACGTTTGATCTGGCTGTTTGTGTTGTTAATATGTTAGACTGTTGTACAATGCCCTTCATAATGGGCTTTAATTTTTGTTCAGCCATGGAGTGATCAGGCAGTTGGACTAAATGATTGTTATAGGCTCCTTCCAACTACTCTAGCCTAGCCTAGCCTAATCAAAACGTTCGTGAAAGCTGCTGAACCAAATGAAACCAGAAAGCCGAAACCTTCTGGAAGTTGTTGCACCTTTGGAAACCTTTGCTGTATTTCCCATTGGCAGTGCTTTCTCATGCAGGACTTCAGCGAGCATCCCTTCACGGGCTTATGACAGTTATGCTCTGGGTTGTGGCCACTCACATCTTGAAGACCTCCAGGCTCAGGGGTCCTACAACCTCTCTGGGCAGCCTACTCCAGTGCTTCATGATCCTCACAGGGACTTTGATTTTTCTTCCCTATCTGAACTTCTCTAGCTTGAGGAGAAGCCACTGTCTCTCACCTTCCCACCAGGCAGTGCTGGGAAGAGCCTATCCACATCCCCTTGATGCCTTCCCCATAGGCACCAGAGTGTGCTGTGGGGTGCCCCAACACCTCTGCTCCAGGCTTGAACCAGCCCCAGCCCCACAGACCTTTCTTGCCTTCCCTGAGCCCCTCTCATTTGTTAACCTGCCTCTGAGACCCCAAAGAGGCAGCAGTGCCCGGATGAGGCCTGATAGGTGCTGAGCAGAGGGGACTACCCTTGTGCCTTCTGGCTAGGGGAGAAAGATAGGGGAAAACCTGCCAAAGTGAGACAAGTGCTGCCTTAGCCCCCTGTGGGAGGGATCAGGGGAGCCCAGAGGCTGGCCAGCAGTGCTGGGGTGCAGGGAGAACCTGTGGGACTTTGGCCTGCAGCCTCCCAGGCATGCACAAGGTGTTACCGAGTGAACCCTCTAGCCATGTGTGCCTGGAGATGTCTGCCACGGTCAGAGTGACCTGATAGAGCCCTGGGAGGGCACGGCCGAGGCCTTAATGACTGGTGCGAAACACCAATGCCGAGCACAAGGCTAGAGATAGGGGGATGGAGTGGGCAGTGGTGCTGTGGTAACCCCAGAGGTGTGTGCTGGGGCTGCAGCGCTGCTGGGGTGAGTGCCATGGGGCGGATGACCTGTTGTGATGCCCCTGAGTGAAGGGTTCTGATGACACTGAGTCCCTGAATGACGGGTTCTGCTGTGACCCAGGGATGGATTGAGATGTCTCCGAGTGACAGACTGTGACGTGCCCAAGCGATTGATTGTGACCACGTGTCCCTTGCTGCTTATAACTGGGTGCTGTTTCACCGTGCCAACTTCTGCCTACATGCCTGCTGAGCAATTTGCAAGGTTGGAGCGTTGAGAGAGACCTTTGGTGCTGGTGGTGTGCTTGGGGAGCTGTTCCTTGCAGCTCTCTGTGCCTGACTCCAGAGCCATTGGAGGACTTTCTTGGTCCCTGCCAGGTTCAGGCAGCCAGGGCATCCAGGAGGTGCACTCACAGCAGCAGAGGTGAGCTGGGAGGGAAAGCCTCACCTTGGGGAGCTAGGAGGGTTTCTTTCTTGAGGGACCTGGGTGTTTCTTCCACCCCTCCCCAGGGCCAGCCAATAACTGTGGCCTCTCTTCCTTTTCTAGCATGACACTGGCTGCTGCAGCGCTGATGAGAGGGAGCAGCTCAACATCCCCAGCCCCTTCCAGCCCACCACAGCACATGGAGACCATGGCCAGAGAGCTGGAGGACTGCTGTCCCATCTGCCGGGGCAGCTGGGAGGAGGCCAGCTTTGTGGTGCCATGCCTCCATCAGTTCTGTTATCCATGCATCCTGTGGTGGGCTGAGAGCAAGCCCGAGTGTCCCCTCTGCAAGAGGAGGATGCTTTCCATCTTGCACTCTGTGCGGACGGACAATGACTTTGAGGAGAACGTCATCACACCATCTGTGACACCATCACTTGTTGTCCACCAGGTGGGACGAGCTCCCTGCCACCCAGCCACCCACGACCTCCATCACCCTGGAGCACCCCAGTGGTGGGCTGTGGAAGGGGTGTCCAGGCATTATATGGGTGGCCTCCTGCCTGAGGAATGGGTGATCCTGTTCTGGTACCACCCAATACTCCTTGAGACCCTGCTGCTCTGGATCCAACCGAGGCTGAGGCAGATCTTTAGGAACAACCAGATGGAGGGATACTGGGTGAAAAATTGGACATGAACTGGCAAGGTGTGCTTGCAGTCCAGAAAGCCAATTGTACCTTGGGTGGCATAAAAAAGAAGCCTGGCCATCAGGTTGATGGACATAATTGCCATCAATTATGGCAATTGTGTCCCCACCTGGAGTCCTGCATCCAGTTCTGGGGTACCCAGTACAAGAAAGACATGGATCTGTTGGAACAGGTCCAGAGGAGGGCCACAAATTGATCAGAGGGCTGGAGCACCTCTCCTATTAGCAGGGACTGAGAGCCTGGGGTTGTTCAGCCTGGAGAAGGAAGGCTGTGGGGACATCTTTTTGTGGTCTTGTAATACAGTTATAGGGACTTATAAGAAAGACTTGTAAGAGAAAGAGACTTTTTACCAAGGCCTGTAGTACACAGGACAAGGGTCAATGGTTTTAAACTGACAGAGGGTAGTTTTAGGTTGGACACAAGCATGACATTTTTCCCATAAGGGTGGTGAGACACTGGTATATGTTGTCCAGAGAAGTTGTGGATGCCCCATCTCTGAAGAGTTCAAGGTCAAGTTGGACGAGGCATTGAGTAACCTAATCTCGAGAAAGCTGTCACCTCCCACAGCAAGGGGATTGGACTAGATGATCTTTAAACACCCTTCCAAACCAAAACACTCTCTGATTCTGAGATTGTATAACTGGAGGATCTCTCCTAACTTCCAAACGGGCAAGAAGGAGGACGTAGAGAACAGCAAGCTGGTCAGCATCTCCTGGATCGCTGAGAAGGTGCTTTAACAACTAATGCAAGAAACCATTTCCAGGAACATGAAGGGTAAGAGAAGGATCTGGAGTAGTCAGCATGGATTCAGCAAGGGGAAGTCAGGCTTGAGAAATCCCGTGACTTTCTGCAATGAAATAACTGACTTGGTAGGTGAGGAAAATGAAGTGGATATGGTCTACCTTGACTTCAGTAAGGCTTTTGACATTGTCTCCCTCTTGCGAGAGCTGCTGGCTGCCTGAGGCTCCCATCACAGCTTGGCTATGCGCCCGTCCACAGCTCCGCTGCAGATCGTGCTAGCAGGGAGCTGGTTGCCTTGGTCAGTTCGGTTTGGTAGCAGTGCACTATTGGAGCTGAGATTTCTTGTTTAAACTGTGTCCAGACCAATGGTGGGCTGTTCGGTGTGGATGCTACAGTCTGTGACAGTGATTAGAGCCTATCAGGCCTCTGATCTTCAGCCCAGGAAACTGTTTCCAAGTGTTTGTCAGTGACAGTTACATAGAACATACTAATAAAGTGACATCAGCTTATGTCACATTACCTGCTTGCATTGATGTTACCATGCTCTTACAAGTGAAGGTACATTTGGTTACATTTCCTCCAGCAGAGTGAACCTTGCTCTGTGTTAAGAAGCTGTTGCATCAGACATGCTGTTCCTTACCTATTTCTGAAAAGTGAAGGGAACATCAAACATGAAATCTGGACAATATTTGTGACAGAAATGTTTTGTACTGATTTCTATTCAGTGCTTAAATTGGTTGCTGCTTCACAGACTGCCTCTAGAATATCACTTCTGTTGCTTTCTTGAAGATCTATGTGCACAATAGCATTATGGAGTTCTTTGAGTGTAAGATACTCATTTGCCTTCTCATAAAATGCTCTACTACAGGCATTGTACATTTCTGCAGGTTGGCTTTTTATCCCACCCTGTATTGTAGAGTAATTCCCAAGAATGGAAGTACGTTGCAACACAAAAGTAGTGTAACGTTCTCAAGGTTTTATCTTGACCTACATGTTCATGTTGACTTACATGATGCAAGTTTCAAGTAATTAATGTACCTTTGACAAAGTGAACACTAGGGTCAATGAAAGAATCCAATGTAAATATTGTGATCATCACATAATGACTGCCTCTAGTTAAATGCAGCTTCATTTTTCATTTTGTCAGGAAGGTTACAAAAAATTTGTTCTAAGTAGATCAAAGAAGGAAGTGAAGTTGGACTATTAAAAAAAAAGTAAACAACTCTCTGGGAAACTAGTAGGAGAAGGTATATGAATCCCTAACCTTTGGATAAGCCTCAGGAAAGGCATTGCAGGTTTTTCCAGACTGGAAATTCCTCATGGGAGAATTCCTTCTGCAACCTTTAACTTCCTTAGCTGCCCCATTTCAGTCTTACTCACAGTGTGACTCTGGGCTTTTTGCTTTCTCTCACATTAGCCAAGGTGTACAGGGTTAGGAAAAGAGATAATAGACACAAATCGCAACGGGGAAAATTCTGATCAGATGTTGTTTAGTTTTTTTCCCACCAAGAGTGTGGTCAAGCACTGGCAGAGGTTGCCCAGAGAGGTTGTGGACTCTCCATCCTTGGGCAGACTCAGAACTCAACTGAACATGACCCTCAGCAACCTGAGGTAAGTTTGCCTTGGTCTGAGCAGATATCTGACCAGGTCACCTCCAAAAATCCGTTCCAGGCCCTTCCAGCCTGTGTTATTCTCTGATTCTCTGTGTCTTGTAAGGGTGACTTGCCATCTTCCTGGCACAGAAAGGATATTAATAGGCACAGGGCATAAGGAAAGGAAACAACTTCTGATGGGATTTTGAGGATGAAATGTGGGAAAAATCAAAATTTGTGTGAGATACATAATCAAAAATGTGGATTTCTCCCTTCCACCAATCATATTCAGATATCCTTGCTCCTGCAGTTGCTCAGGACTGGGGGGAAAGAAAAAAGTGTGAATTTATTAGGAAAGGACAAATTTTTCTCTTTATGTTGTTTATCAGAACACAAAAATCCTAAGGTTTCTGAATTAGGATCTTCACATTGACTTTTTGTTTCATGTTTGGGTAAGTTTTTTGGATCATTTAATTATGGATATCCTTAAACCCTAGTGTGTGACAGTTGTTAGTTTTCAACTCAAACAAATAATACTTTCTTAAGTCTGCCAGGCACTAATGTGAAATGGCAGAATAGTTTTAAGTATAATAAAAACACTTTTCACCTCATCTCTATGTACCTATACAATGTCCCAGTCAAGGAAGTCTGAAAACAGCTTTGTTGAGTGAACCTGTTTCTTTTATGAAAGTGGTTATTGTCTGGAGACAAGGAGAGTTTCTCTGAGCTAATGGGAATCTCTTCAAGATTGTCCTGAGCTTCCATATATTTCTTTCCTGCAGGGAAAAAAAACCCAAAACCAAACATGCAAACTGGCATAGTTCCAGCCCTTTGAAAGATCCTCTGTCCCTTTCTGCATCAAAACCAGGGTTGTGCTGACAGTAAGTCTGTGAGTTTTTGACTATTTACTAACTAAAAGTCTGATCATACTTGCACATGTCTGCATAGCTAAAGGCAGACACGTTAATTTCTGTAGAGCTGTCTATTTAGTTTTCTTGGGCTGCACTAAGAAACATATGATATACTTACACATGAGAAAACAAAGTGAGAGGAATTGCAAAAATGAAGACTACTGTGCATTTGGAGAACATGCTGTCACCCAACTGTGGTAGATTAGCTGCTGTTTTGCCTCCTCCTCTGCTGCAGCCCTTCAGGGATGTACATCACATCTCTGAAACTGGCCTCTTCCCCTGCCAGGGAGGTTGCTGACCTGACCCAACTTTCACAAGGGCATGCTCACAACATTAAACTTTTAACATTTAACAAGGTGATAAGAGTCTGGGGGAGAAGCATTTTGGGAAAAAAGGTATGACCTCTATAATTGAGTTCTTATTTAATAAAAATGGGCATAGGTGATCTATTTCAAAGTCTCCGTTGAGCAGGAAGAGGATAAGGCAGGCTGTATTTGCTCTTACAGGAGGGAGAGAAGAGCATGGATGGGACCTGTGGTTGGATGGAAGTGATAGCTCTCTTGGGGGTTGCTGTTAACAGGGAGGAGAAGGAAGGGAAATTTTTTACTTACTGGGAACTACTTAGCAACAGATTAAGTCAGCTACCTGTCAGCCCCGCTCTCCACCATTGCAGAAAGTTTAATGGCAGGCCTTTCCTAATAGGTATTCCTTTCCAGACCTTTTGTCAGAGACAGGTTTCACAGTATTTAATTATCCTTTCTAGAATTTGGGGAATTTTATTGAGATTCAGTATAGAAATTAATGTAGATGCTTATGGTTTGCTATGAATTTTTGTGATATTTTAGTAAAATTTTGAGTGTGATCTAAAATAGTGTTGCAAAGAACAACAAAGAAAGTTATGATTACAAAGAAAGTTGTAATTACAAAGGATTACAAAGAAAGTTGTAATTTTATGTACATACACCATACTTGTGAAAGTACGTGTCCAGTTTTGGGCCCCTTACCACAAAAAAGACATTGAGGTGCTGGAGCAGGTCCAGAGAAGGGCAATAAAGCTGGAGAGGAGACTGCAGAATAAGTCTTATGAGGAGAGGCTGAGGGAGCTGGGGTTGTTCAGCCTAAAGAAAAGGAGGCTGAGGGGAGACCTTATGGCTCTCCACAACTACCTGAAAGGAAGTTGTAGAGAGGTGTGGCTCACCCTCTTCTCCAAAGTCACAGGCAATAGGACAAGAGGAATTGGCCTCAAGTTGCACCAGGGGAGGTTCAGATTGGATAGTAGGAACATTTTTTACACTGGAAAGGTTATTAAGCATTGGAACAGGCTGCCCAGGAAAGTGGTTGAGGCACCATCCCTGGAGGTATTTAAAAGATGGGTTGATATAGCACTTAGAGACATGGTTTAGTGATGGTTTTTTATCAGTTAGGTTGATGGTTGGACTAGATGATCTTAAAGGTCCCTTCCAACCTGGAAAATTCTATGATTCTGTGAAATAGCAATATATATATGTGACAAATACACTAGAATTATTTTCAAAATATTTATTAGGTACTCAGACTTTCATACTATGGTGTTTTGATGGCTCCAGTTTTCAAGTCTGCAAAAAAAAGGACCCCCATCACTATGTTTCTGTGGCTATTTACACAGTTGCTTTTCAAAATAAAGCAATGCATTAGCTAAATGTTCTGTGAAGGGAATAACTGTGTGCAATTCAATTACCATTGGAAATAGGGTAACCTGGGTTCTGTGTCAGTTTTTTAGACTTGCTTGCATGTCAGCTGCTGCTGGCATTCCCTGATCCTCTGCCGTGACGACTGGGCATGTGGACTGGCTAGGAGGTGCCAGATATGCCAGTGTGTCCCTGGTCTGGCTGGTGGTGTGAATAGGAGTGTACTGCAGCAGCGGGCTGAAGCAGTGAGAGCAGCCTCTGTGACTCTCTGAAGCCTTTTTTTATTCCCCTTCCAGTTTCCTGGGTACTTGCAGTATCTGCAGTAATGCCTCACCCGCAGCTATTGGAGATCAATATTCAACTTGTTACCTTCCCTTTCTGAGATGCAATAAGTGAATATTGGGCACTCATAGGGCACAGGCACAGACAGGGTACCTGATGTTTGTAATGCAGAGCATTCACTAAACCATGCAAAAACCGAGCCCTAGTGTTTGTTTATTGATACAGGCTGTTTGCATGTTTTCTTCCCCCCTTCCCCCCCCCCCGCCCCTTAGCGGTTATTATGTTGCATCCAGGAGTGTTTGGAAACAGTTTCCTTTACCAGCAACTTCAACACCATAGTCTTTGCACCTGGAAATTTTAACTTCTTTTTTGCTATTAGTTTCTGTAAGCTTTTATCTCAAATCCTGTGTATGCTCTGCATTACTCCTTTTATGACTTCCTTTATGACCTGTCCTCACAAACCAAAACCCTGTTTTTAGTAATGGCAGTGTTCAGTTTCCTGATTGAGTAATTCAATAGGACATTACAAAAAAAATCAAGAAAGTACTGAATACAACTATGTGAAAAAAACATGTATTTATTATATCTGGACATGAGGTTTTTATTGCTTTTTAAGCTGTTTTTGTTACAGAGAATTGCTAGATTCAGCTTTTGATGATTTTATTTGGAAAGTACTTAATGGTTTGTGATGGTGGAAATGAGTTGGAAATACAACTACCATATTTTGAAAGCAGTAAATTTGTCTAATGTGCACATGGTTTATCTAAATTTACTGAGAGACTTTCCTTAAAATAAAGAAAGTTTGTTTCAAATCAGTTTAATGCATGAAACATTTGAGTCGCAATTTCAATGTGATCTGCCTGAACCTTTCTGCAAAAAAAAGCTTGGTATCACTATGAGATATTTCCAAGTATACATGTGCTCTTAATTTTGTGCTATAATATCTTTCAAAGAATTTCTTTCAAAGTAATTAAAGACATTGTTAAAAGGGAGATGACTTTCATAGAAAAGATGACAAACATTTCAGGGAAAACAGCCATTCAGTAATAAACAGCTGGAAACAACTGGAAGATGACAGACTCCTAGATCTGTCATTTGGGATTGAGTCATTGGGACCTGTGGGTATACTGGGGCTTCTGTGGCTCAGTTAATGTTTTTTTATCATGTGCTAGGACTGAGGGTGACATTTACTTCAGAGACATTTTCATTAATGAATCATCTCTAAGGGCGGTTGCTGCTGGTAAAAGATCAAAGGTAAAATCCAATGATGTGTAAAGATAGCAGTAATGGACAAAATCCTAGGAGAGAAAGAGAAGATTATGTCACACAGCTTTATGTACAGTCAAGTGCTATCAGTTCTGCTGGGAGCTACAACCTTTCTGAGGTGGTAGTACCAAGGCTGGCAGAAATGACTGCCTAGGCCAGCCATGGATGTGGGAAGTCAGAGATTGACACAGCAGTGTTATGGCTGCAGAATGAGAGGTAAGCAAAGCAGGTGGCCAACCAGACAGAAGTCTGAATCACAAGCATCTCATTAGTCCATTGTGCAGCACCAAAGCAATCAACAGTCATTTTGTCTGTGTCTGTGTCTGTCATTTTGCTGTCATGATGCTACATCCCACCTTCTAGCCATCTGTGGAGATGTGGCACATCCTTGGCATGTGATTGCCAACAAGTCTATGCTGCCTTACGCATCCACATAAGTAGTAGCCTAACTGGCCTACAATTCCTGTCACTAGAGACGAGTGAGGTTCATCCCAGCTACGTATCCAGCTGACCTTATGTGGGGTGAAAAGAATAAAATGATGGACCAGGGGCTGAGATCTCACATTGGCCTGGCAGTGTTGTGCCTGATGTTTTAAGTCTGAGATAAGGAATGCTTTTGTGAAGCCATGGGAAAGGCATTTGAATGTCTTAAATCAAATCTAGTTCAGAAAAAGCAAGATTAGCAGCAGGACAAGTCTTTAACTAGAAACAAGAAAGCTCAAAACTGACAGACTCTTTTGACTGTCCCAGTTGGGCATACTACTGCCAGCAACTATGTCCAAACACGGCCTCTGATCTGCTCAGGGTTATGCCCATCTGTTGGGATAATAGTCACATTAACTCACTTTCTGTGTGTTTGGATAACTCCCAAGCACGTTGTGCTCCCCCATGCAGGGGGCAAACACCAGCCCAAGAGGTGCCTTTTATGGGCAGCCAGGAGAGCCCTGCATGGGACATCTGTTCTCCAAGAGGTCCTTTGGGTCTAATGTAGGGCTTTGTTCATTTTGGCCATGGCAACAGGGAAGGGGGGAAGTTCGAACGCATGGCTGCCAACAACAGTGACTGTTTCAGGAGCATTTTAGCATGCCAAAATACATGCCATAGCAAAATACTGCCTACAAATCTTGCCATGTGTGAGTCGTATAGCATGCAAACAAAATGAGACACAGAAAGAGGCATGAAGCTGATAACCAGGAAAGCCTTGTGCATCTGGTGAATCAGGAATTCAGATAAACATGCGAAGCAACTTGTCCCTGATACTATGAAGCAAAATGGAAAATAAATATTTGAGCCTTGTCACCCCAGGATCAAAAAAGCACAGGTTTTGCAAAAGGTGTGTCAAAGTGTTCCCGTTCTGCTTGTCAGAATGATTATTGTGCTAGCAGTGGGATTGCAAATCCTTACAGAAGAAGTTTAGTGGAGCCAGGCAAGCTCAAATAGCATTACTGGCATTCCCAACATGCATGTGCATAGGGTACTACAAACTGAGGAGTAAAGTGTAGTAGGAAATGTGAGTCTTGTGGCATGCCCTAGGGCATGAACTAGGAAGGTTTTCTGTAGTAAGTGTAGTCATCTATAAACTTGCTTACCTCATAAGGTCGTTCCTTTGCCTGTAACCTGCCTCTGTTAGCTAAATTCATGGATGTTGCTGAATGGGTTCATGGCTTTTGTTACAAATCTGTTTAAAGTTGACATGTATTAGTCTAAACAAACCAGACAATATATTCAAGTCCTTATTAGATAATAGAGATGAAGTTTTTGAAGTATAGCTACTATTTTTCTATAATAACTCTTCAAACCTTTTTTATGTTTTAGGAGAAAAAAAAAAAGACTTGTGGGTTTTATTGCTTTGAGGAAGAAAACAATCTATTTTCACTGTAGACATCAGTTTCCTAGATTTAATTTGTTGTGATGAAAAAAATAATTGCAAATACCTCTGCTCCTGGACATTTGAAAAGTGGGGCCCAGCATGTAGATGAAAATGTAGACCTAATTTTCAGGCACTTGTTTTTTAAGATCTTGGTCTGGATGTTTGGACTGTTTTGTATTGCTTGCTAGGCTTGCAGTCAGCAAAGCTTAGAAAAGAAAAACAAATAAGGACAAATTTTGAGGCTGAAGGAAGAGCTGCATTGGTTTTCTACTATGGCAAAGCTAAGCAAAATACCAGAAAACGCCAGGTAATTTAATAAGGCAATTGCATATGAGGATTAAGCTAAGCATATCCGACACATATGAATGATGCTATTGTGTTACGCTGCTGGTTTGCTTAGAAAGCATCATTTAAAAGACTGTGGAATTCTAAGGTTTAATGTTTATGGAAAAAACTCCTCAATACACAGAAGTTATTATCATTTGATTCAGAGGATTGAATATATATTTTTCCAGAGCAATTAGCTAATTTTTAAGAGCACAATTCATCCTTCTGTACTTTGGCACGCCCAGTGATGTTTTACGAGCAGGGGTAAACTCTTGGGTGTTCAATGTGAAGGTTTGTTCCAAAAGAAAGTAAAAGATAGAAACATCTCTCTTAAACACATACCCCTCCTGATAGCCTGTCTACAGTGATAACTTCAGAGACTACAGCATTTGTTTAAGTTGTAGATTTTGTGTCCATATTATACACCAAAGTGAATGCACTTATGTGAATTCTGGTTTAAGACCTCTGTTTATTTTTACAAGTCTTGTTAGTGAAATGGTACATGCATAGTTAACTCTGAAAGGATGGAAACCTTCAGCGGAGTTTTACTCAAGTTCTAATATGAAAGAAAAATGTTTATGAAAGTCCTAAGAGAAGATCAAAGATGATGGCTTTTGTCAAGGAATATAGACCAACGTGTCAAACCAATCGTAATTCTTTTGGCCTATTCGTATTATCCATAACTAGTCCCTTAGACTACTACAGACAAAATGAGCAAATATGCCACCAAAGGCAAAAAATGGCTTGGAAGTAAACAGCTTTCAGATGAAAAGAACAACAGAAGTGCTCTTATTTTTTGGCTTTGTAAAACAGTCTCCAGCACTTATGCACTTGAGTTTTATCACATCTGTGTCAGACTTCCATGGCTTAAACATTTTATGCAAAAAGTATAATGAATGTATGAGAAATTTAGCTCAGATTTCATAGATTTTCTTTGGCCCAGAGTTAGGAGACTGGACTGCTGTGCATTGAAATCAGCACATCCTCACTCCAGACCTGAAGAGTGGGGCTTTCTGGACTCTTTAAAACATGTGAATGTACTTCATTAGCTGTATAGTGTTTTGGTTTAGATTAAATGGCATCCTTAAGAAGGGGTGCTGTAAGGCTTATGGAAGGGGAATCCACCACAGGTTACTAAATACAGCTCTATTTCAATAAATGCCCGAGTCATACAGTGTTGGGGGCTGGGAGACTGTGTGGGTGAAGTCCCATACATGCTTTGCCCGTTCTTTCCTCACAGGCACCTTCTTCTGACTCTTGTGAAAGACCAGATGCTGACTTTCTTCCTTACTGAATAATCGCCCTGTAGTACAAGGCTACTGAAGGTATGAAAGGAAAATGGTGAGAGAACTTGATTCTGAAGTAGGTCACCCATGGGCAAAGCTGGAAGGGGTTCTCAAAGTCCAGCAAGCTCATTAGGGATTTAATAATTTTAATGAAGGAAGGGTAGCTTGAAGCTCCCTGAAGCTGGTTCAGATTTGTCATCTTGGGATCCACAGACCCCATCCTCTGATGGGTAATCACTTTTACCCATGATTTTGATTAACAGAGCAGAGGTCACTGTTTCTTTATCGAACAAAGTGGGAAAGCAATATTTATAGAATAGCTTTATAGTTGAAACAATTAGTCTAAAAGTGGGAGACCTGAGTTAATTTCCTCTTCCAACCAAAGCATTTCAAAACCACGTTGATCTTCTCTCCAGCCAGGATCGTGTTCAAACTATTAGATGATGGGACATTTTTGTTTGGCAAGATCCCTCCTGCTGAAATAAGGAGGGCTTGAAATAAGGCCCTTCTGCAGCAAGAATGCAAGGTTAACTTGGCTGGCAGATTGAGAGCATGATTATTTATGCCAATGGTTAGGCTGTTCATCTGGGGCAAGGGAGTTTGGCAAGTAATGTAAATATTGGACTGTTAATTATAAGATCAGAATCACATCATCTCTATTTTTTTTCTGTAAAATCTCATTCCATTTTGTTAGGAGTCCAGAAGCTCAGGTTGGTGGGTACGTGGGAAGTGTGTTTAAGGCTTACCTTACAAGAAGCCTTGAAGGATGGCTGCCTGGGGGTTTGGTTTTCCATTGAAGATGACCAGGAGATAGACAAAGAGCTGTTCAGAGCAGTTTTTCTCCTCAGACGCATTTGGTGCCTGAGAAATTTGAATCAAACAGGTAAACACAACCAGCATGGGGGAACAGTAGAGGCTAGGTTTTCAGAATCAAAATTTCAGCCCTCAGGACATATATTCCTCCCTATCTGCATTAGAGTATCAACATGGGAAAATCAAATGCCCTGCACCTGGTTTCACATGCAGGTTTTATTCCTTTTACAATATCAGAGCCCCCAATGGGATGAGCTGCCAAGCTTGCACAGCTATGCATGTACAGCCTGGTTTTTTCAGTATGATAATGGAGGAGATCTCTGCACACATTTTCATTGTATGGTGTAGGCACAAAGACTTGTGTGAGATTTAGTTACTAGTTTGAATTTCCAAAGGTATTTAGGTGCCTAATGACCACTGAAAACATCATGGTCAATGATGTGTATATTACTTGCTAGTTTTGGTTACATTCAGTGAGACAAAAAGCCTGCAGAAAGCATAGCTAGCCAGGAAATTAGTGCATGCAGTAACTCTAGGAAAATTGTAGTATTTATCAGAAAAGCAAGTGAAATAGAATGAATGAAACAAACTGAAGGACCAGTCTCATCTTTCTTGAACTGCCATTAAAAATTAATGAGTACTGAGGTAGCTACTCTTGGATGAGATAGCCACAATCTTGTATTCCCCAAAGGGCGAAAATAGGAAAATTTGTCTTATAAGAAATACAGATTTTTCTCTCTTTGCCATTTACTAGTACAGAATGTGTACATTACAGGAAAATAATATCAGAATATAAAGACAACATATTATAATTAATCCTTATTAAAAACTATGGTCACAGTCCCTTTCAATGCACTTGAGCAAATGACGAATGAGATAGCTTGGTACTGCAAAATACATGATAGTTAGATTACTCATTGCAAGGAAATTGTGGTACATGTTTACAAATAATTGATTTATTAGTTCAATTTCATGAGAAGCAAATTTTTGATGAAGTGTCTATTCTCCTACTGAAGATACTAAGGTCAAGGGAAGGAGCATACAATACCCTTTCTTTGAGCAATACATCACAATTTAAAGCTAAATGGGTTTCTGTGGAACTTACTAGGAAAGTAGGTGCAAGAGTCTGCAGGATACAAATGAAATTTTGATAATCACAAAACTGTCTTCTTAACGTTTCTATCAGGAGAGTACATAGCAAATAACCTGCTCTTCTGAAATAGGCCTTCAACTTTCAGGCCACAGATGTCATGAGCATAGTGTGCCACCCCGTACACAGCTTACAACAGCATCATGCCCTGTGGCATAAAGGATGCTGCTCTTTCTCCTCTGAAGTATCCAGCCTGAAGTTTTAGCTTGTAATCAAAAAATAATTGATTCAGACATTTTCTCAGGAAAAAATGCTGCTTTAAACGGCTGAGCATGTCTTCCAGAATATACAATGTGGGACTGGCCTTGGCAAGATACTTGAACTAAGAAAGGTCGTTTCCATTCCTCTGCAATGTTCCGTTATTTACTTATTCTGCCTTTGCTACTATTTCACCTCTTCACGCACAGATACTGTAAATGTAAATTGGCTATTTGCCATTGGTAACCTGTGGACATGTTGTTTATTGTTCCAGAGTTTTTCTTCTGTTTTCTTAGCTTTTGCGCATAACTTTCTGAGTTCCTTTTTTGTTCTTTAAACATATATGGACACTTTTTGTGTGCATGAAAAGAAACATTGTTTAGGTTAAAAAGCAAAGGTTCAGATACATAACATTTCTGCATAATTTTCTAATAGCGCTCCTCAACCTTGCATAGCTATATATCTAGGAAACAAAGACTGTGATGACTTGAGGGGTGAATCTTGAAGATGTAACCCTTCAGGAGGAACTCGCTGAAGCAGAAATGCTTTTCTTTTTTGGTGTTAGTAGCCTAAATCATGCCAGCAATCTAAGGCTGGACTCAGAACTGGCACACAGAGTGGTGTTGCCCACTGAACTGTCTTGCCAGGCTCTTGTCCCCTCAATGCCAGCCCAGCACAGCGAGACCATAGCTAATTAAGGTTGTGTGGAAGAAAACAAAGCACTGAAAATAAATGCTCACTGGCCTCATGCAATGAAATACCCCGATTTGCATGCAGGGCATCATATTCAGCATACTCAGAAGAGGGTCTCCTTAGCCATCTTTCCATACTGGTCTGTGTAGGCTGAAGGGCTGCTCCAGCTGGTCCCCCTTGTGTGTGTGTGCTGGGCAAGGTAGGGGGCGGTCCCTCACTGTTTCCTCTCACCCCACCCTTAAGGAAGATCCCTTTCCCTGCTCTTCACTGTCTCCTCTGTGTATTGTCTCTGTGTTACTCAGGCTACTGGTAGAAACATTTTCAAGTGTTTTCTTTAACTCTGCTTTTTTTTCTATTCGTCTTCAACCTCTGCTTGTCTGAGCTCTGGAGGGTGATGTTTAGCCCAGATAAATCTTGACATTCCCACAGCATTTTGAGACACAGAAGAAATTGTACAGACACTGGTGTCAGTTGCTAGACAAGCTGGGGGTTGCTGCACGTGTGATGGTATGCATGTGTGGAGAAACAGGACAGCTTCTCCTTCCTTGTTGTTTTCATCATCACTCTTATTCCGAATAGACATGGATTTGCTGGGAATCAGCAAGGCTTCTTTCTGAGGCCTTGAATTTGTAGCTCACATCCATGACAGAAAAAGGATTAAGTGTATTTATGAGTAGTTCCTGGCTGGCAATGTTTAAGGACTTCATGTTTAGCATCTCATATTGCCCTCCCAAGTAATTTATGTGGCGGTGACTTACAGTGGCTGAGCAAAACCTTCTGCAGAGGGAAGGACATGTGTCTCAGAGGGATGACACAGTCCTATACTCACAGTCCCTGGAACATTTTGTTCACTACATAGTGATGGGATGAGGGGTAAAGTTTTTAAACTGAAAAGGGTAGATTTCAATTACATAAGAAGACATTCTTTACTCTGAGGTGGTGAGACACTGGAACAAGTTGCCCAGAGGGATTGTGGTGCCCCATCCCTGGAAGTGTTCATGGCCAGGTTGGATGGGGCTTTGAGAAACCTGGTCTAGTGGCTGATGTCCCTGCCCATGGCAGGGGGTTGGAACTAGATAATCTTTAAGGTCTGAGGCTGATAAAATGGTATTTTTGTCACATTACTCTCAGAGCTGAGACACACAGGAGTTAAGCTGTACCACAGCTGAATGATGTTTAATTAAACTTGCAATAAGTAACACCGAAGTTAGTGTCTTTACTAAAACATTAGTAGCATGACAATAATATTAATTACTACTCTGCTATCGAAATGTTATGATTTTCACATTAACATTGAAATGAAGCAGCTAGTTTTACATTGTTGAAAGTGCTGGTGTCAGGGTTTGTTCTGAAATGCAAAGTGAGACCAGATAGGAAAAGCTTGCTCAAATTTATCTCTTTGCTTACCTGGTCAGGGTTGAAAAAATATGTGCAGAATTGCACACATTTAATACTATCCCTCCTTCTGCAGGGACTATTCAAGGTCTCAATGGTACGGCTTTACCAAATGGGATTTACAGACCTAATTCCTTAAAATTCAGGCTTCCCATCAAATTTGCAGTAGATGCTGAATTTGTAGCAGACCTTCCTCCAAGAGCATGGAGAAGAGTGGGGTTTGAGAAAGGAATTGGAGAGAGGAAATTAGGAAGACTGCTGTCTCATGGTAATGACTCAAGACACTTCCTATTCACCTTACTGGAAAAACAACATTTCCTGGGGTAAATGACTTATAAACAGGAAGCTATTCCAAATTATCATCTACTTGTTTCTAGCCTTGCCTGCTCTGCAATGTGATGGAGATAAGAAATAAAGTTACCATTTGACTTGGTTAGGCTCCAGTTCAGCTGTGGATTAGTCTTCATAAATATTTTATTGGCTTGTAAATCTGAGTGCTGTGCACTAGTCCTTATTTTATGTATATATAATGTTGTACTGTATTTCTTAATATCTCTTCATGATCCCAGCACTGATAGATGCTATAACCACCACTGGGAACACTTCAGTACAAAGGACATCTCTGTTTCAGACACATTCAGTCTTTAGTCAATAAACTTCCTTGGCTTTAACTTAAAAAATCTCTGTGGTAGTATAATTTTGGCAACACTACTTTTAAGAAAAAAAGATCTTTCTGCTTCTTGAATGGCACAACTTGTCTCTAGAGAAACATTGCTCCAGAAGGAAAATAATTTTCAACAGATAAGCACTTCCAAAAGTATTTCTTAGCTATCAACTTAGATAAACCTACATCTAAAGGATGCAGAAATCCCACCCTGTCCCTCTCGTTTGTTTATGGGTTCCCAGGCATATTAATTATACTTCATTTGGCTTTTTCCCAGGGACTCCTGAACAACAGGGGCAGAGGCTGCTCAGTTCAATCACCGTGGCTTGTATTTTTTTCCCCTGAGAGGATCTATAATTAATGTTATGCTTATTGTAAAGCAAATATGTCAACTTCTTAATCTCACAGTCATTTATGAGTGGCACGGTCTCATGTGTACCATTGACGGAGATACTGTTTGCTTGTTTTATGTAAATAAACCCTTGTAGTTGTGAGAAGTTAGATGTGGGACTTGAGTGACTAAATATAAAGAGACACTGGCAAGGTGGTGAGCTGCTAAATGTGACCTAGTTCAGCTTCCTTTATCTATTTGCAAAGCTGAATCCCTGTAGAGTGATTTTTGGGAATGCTGTGGTGATGGGAGCTGGAGAAATTGCTTAAGCTTGCCTGAGAAGATTGGAATGATTTTTGAGATTTTTACATTAGCTTGAGTTCTAGTTTTTGATAAAACAGTTCAGGCACATGCTTTTTTTCTTCCTCTCTGGAAATTACATCCTGGAGTCAGAAAAGCATTTCACTGATCATCAATATTGATGGAAGCTTGCAAAATGTCTTTGTATTAACAAAATGACATAACATCAAGAAAAATATATTTGAATAAAATATATATGAGTAACTGAGAAATGGAGAAAGAAGGGGAAAAGGTTTTCTAAGGAGCTTTTACGAAGCCAGTTTAGAGAAATCTGTGACAGAATTCCCTAACACGGATGACTTTTAAGAGCTCTGAGAAAGCTTCTGTTTACTACTGATTTCTGTAAAGCTCTTACTGATTCATCAGCCAGCTTTTAGGCCAAGGGTTCAAAACCTCTCCCTAAAATTATATCCTATGTGTTGTTGTGAGTCTGATACCTAACTTGGTTCGTAAATGGTGGCTGTATGTACAATGCTGACAATAATACCTACATTTGTGTGATGTGTGCCTGGGAAGCCAAATGCTCTAATATCTCTATGCTTGGATTTACAAATGTGGAGGGATTTTTAAGTGTTGAGGAAAATTTGAAGGTTTGCCCTTAAGGACTTCTCCCACTATTCCAACAGAGATCTGAAAATTGGACTGGTAAAAGCTTTAACCAAGCTGTTCAGCAAAAGCTATGTGGACTGTGTTGTGTGAATGGCAGAATACTCGAGGTCCTTGTGAGGCTAAGAGGGCAAATCCAAAAATGTAGGCAGCACCATCCTCTACAGGTGGGTAGAGGTAAGGTAGAAGGTAAGGCAGCTTAGAGAAGAAATGCTGCTTCTCAAACCTTTTTGAAAATACCTTTTAGTTTATAAGGTGAGATCTGAGCTGGCTGTGGCTCAGTTTCTTCATGGCAAGAGAGCAAGGACTGGGTGTAATTACTGAATGGAGATATAAAAGCTTACCTCTCAGCCCTGCCAGCATGCAAAGGCTGTTAGCAATTCCCTGTGTCTTGCAAACACAGTCCATAATTATACCCATCTCTCCCTCTCCTCTCTCTGAGGGACGAACGTGCTGCTAGCTACCTGATTCTTGCATTACTTTTGCAACTGTTGTTTTACCACAACCTGGAGTGTATGAGCTGTCATCTTAAAAAAGCGACTATGGAGATAGGATTAGTGTGGGATGACATCTTTTGGGGCTACACCGTGTGTTAATTTGTCCTGTGTTAGCCAACTGACAGCTTTGCGAGCTCAGTGACATCCCAGGGATGAAGGACATACCACATGGCTCTCTTTCTAAAAATCTTCCAACATTTTGGTTGTGTTCTGACTCTGTATTTTCAGAATCCCATCCTCATGTTTTGGACAACTTTAAATATGTGGCAAAGGAGAAGGTAACTTATTTGTCACAGATTTTTTTCTCTTGAGCGCAAGGGTTCTTCCAGAGCATGGCCTCTTGAAGAATGAAGCAGCTCTGGTAAAATGCCTCTCTTGGTAAAATAAAAGCAGTATGGCAAGAGTGAGCCACACATCAGTGAAGAGCAGAGGTGTGGACAGCTTCCTATGCAGCACTGTTCCCTGTCCTCCTGAGACCCTGTCCCAATCCCTGCTGCTGAGGCACCCTCCTGCCTGGCTCCATGGCCAGCAGGCATGGCCACACTTCCCTCAACTGGAAACCTGCTCTTCTAGCTTCACTGCCTGGCTTTTCTGCTTTCTGGGAAGAGGGAAGGAATGAAGCCTCCCAAGCTGCTGGAGCAACACTGTTAATGCTATTCAGAGAGGCAAGATGGGGCATGAGGCTGGGAGAGGGCAGAGGCATTGTGCCGTTGAAACCGGGGTGGCTGTAATGGGCAAGACATGCACATGCTCTGTAGTTTTATATACCAATGGTCAGAAGCTGTTAATGACGTTGCCACTGACTCACTACAACAGCTATTGTTGATCAACCATACTTTTTCTCTTTTATTTCTTAGGTATTAATTCCTTCCTGTGTGCATTTTCTTCTTAGGTTTTTGCTTTATTCATATAAGTGATTCCTCACATATGACTGCCACACAACACAGTAAAGGATATAGAGTATTTATGTGTATCATACTCTGATAGCACAGTAACCCAACACAGATTATGGGTTGGATCCATCCATCCAGCATCCCCCTGTCCACCAGCGGAAACAGAATAGTTATGCAGGCAGACACCCCTGCTCAAACCAGCAAACACTTCTTCTTTTGATCAACCAGGAAATCCCAAAAGGATCCAGTACATAGCTGGTGTGTCCATGCCACTCCACCATCGAACAGGACACCAGCATTGCTTCTGTTGAAAAATATCACTGTGAACACTTTGACAGAAGAATGATGTTTGCCACTATATAAATAGGAAGATAGAAATCCCTCGGCTCAGAGAGCCTCCAGCCCTGTTGGAGCTGCTAGGTTGTTCCAGAAACTGATGGGTCTGATGGTTCATAACACGGCCCCCATTTCAATTGTATTTCCTCTGATGCATTTGCAGATAACAATGGGAAGAACTCCCTTCAACTTCTGTTTCACTAACGTGCAAAGTCAGTCTTTTCTAGGGAAAGGTGATAACAGAGACTCCTAACCTCTATCACCCCATTTCACTCCTTCTGAGAACGGGTGACTCAGATGTGCATAGTACCCCAGATAAGGAATTGTAAACTGGTGTGACCTTCCCTATTTCTGGTGGAAATAGGGGAAATCTAGCACATCCTGGTGCCACCTTCAGTTCGTCTGTGAGTGTGTTATGACTCACAGCAATCATCTCTTAACTTGGAAATGAGATGCCCATCTACAAGAAAGGCCAGAAAGAGGATCCGGGGAACTACAGGCCTCTCGGCCTGCCCCTGGTGCCAGGGAAGGTTATGGAACCGATCATCCTGAGTGCCTACATGGTATGTAGAGGACAACCAGGTGATCTGGCCCAGTCAGCATGGGTTCATGAAAGGCAGGTCCTGCTTGACTAACCTGGTGTCCTTCATGACAAGGTGACCTGCTTAGTGGATGCAGGAAAAGCTGTGGGTGTTGTCTACCTAGACTTTAGTAAAGCCTTTGATGCTGTTTCCCACAGCATTCTCCTGGAGAATCTGGCTGCTCATAGCTTGGACCGGCGTACTCTTTGCTGGATAAAAAACCAGCTGGGTGACTAGGCTTAAAGAGTTGTGGAGAATTGAGCTAAGTCCAATTGGTGTCTGGTCACAAGTGGACTCAGTACTGTGCAATCCCCAGGGACTGGGGCCAGTTCTGTTTAATATGTTTATCAATGATCTGGACAAAGGGATCAAGTGCACTCCCAGTAAGTTTGCAGGTGACACCAAGCTGGGTGGGAGTGTTAAAGATTTCCATAGAATTATAGAATTGTTTAGGTTGGAAAAGAGCTTTAAAATCATTGAGTCCAACTGTTAACCTAGCACTGCCAAGTCCACCACTAAACCATGTCTTTAAGCATCTCATCTACATGTCTTTTAAATACCCTGGGCAGCCTGTTCCAATGCTTGTCAAACCTTTGAGTGAAGAAATTTCTTCAAATAACCAATCTAAACCTCTCCTAGCACAACTTGAGGCCATTTCCTCTTTTTCTATCACTCTGGGAAAAGAGAATGTCTCCCACCTCTATACAACCTTTCAGGCAGTTGTAGAGAGCAAGAAGGTCTTCCCTCAGCCTCCTCTTCTCTAGGCTAAACAATCCCAGTTCCCTCAGCAACTCCTCGTAGGACTTGTGCTCTAGACCCTTCATCAGCTTTTTTGCCCTTCTTTGGACATGCTCCAGCACCTCAATGTCTTTCTCGTAGTAAGGGGCCCAAAACTGAACACAGCGTTCAAGGTACGGCCTCACCAGTACCGAGTATAGGGGCCAATCATTTCCCTTGTCCTGCTGGCTACACTATTTATGGTGCAAGTCAGGATGCTATTGACCTTCATGGCCACCTGGGCACACTGCTGGTTCATATTCAATCAGCTGGTGACCAACACCTCTGGGTCCTTTTCTGCCAGGCAGCTTTCCAGCCACTCTTCCCCAAGCCTGTAGTGCTGCATGGGTTTGTTGTGACCCAACTGCGGGACCCGGCACTTGGCCTTGTTGATTGTAAAGGTCTTTTCCAATCTAAACAGTTCTATGATTCTATGTTTCCTATGGGCTAAGGTGTACACACCTCCTCCTCTTTCTGAATCACTGCCAACAAAAGGTCTTTACCTTGTAGCAGCATGCTGTCATTAATCCTCTGCGGATGACTTTCCATTTTCAACTATTGAATTTCATCCTGCTTTTCTAGTGTTTTGTTCTGAGAGTTCTTTCTGTATGGTATCCCAGTTCTCTCCTGCTTTCGCAATGCCTTCTGGTTCTGTCACAGTTACACTATACCTGGTTGCATCAATTTATGTCATCATCAGGTTTCCTCCACACAATCCTAATTTTTGTAAATGATAGTTACTGAAAGTTTCAAAAAAGACTGGTGCCAAAATGCTTCAGGGATTCCAGTATTGTCATTCTCCTTGAAACCTTTCACATTGCCATGTAATCTAAAACCAGCTGGTTTTGCAACTTTATAGTAACTGTGAATTTTCATCATCTCCAGCTTCAATGCTTTCCTGTGTGGATCTATACTGAGTGCTGCTGATGTCTAGAATAGATTTTGCAACATAATTTTTTATTAGAAAATCTAATAATTTATCAAATACATGTCATAATTTGTCATTGGTATACATTCATTACCTGTACAAAGCTGAGCTGTAGAGGAATGGTACCTTATCCTGGACATCTGGCTGAGTCACATCAAAACTGCAAATAAACATCACTTTTCTCCTTCTTCCTTCATACTGCCATATTACAGGTACACACAACATGACTTGGCAGAAATAGTATGTGTGTATCTAGAAAATCCTCTCAGAACAGGATAAAGGAGTTTTTGTTAACACGGCAGAAAATTTCCATGAATATTTGATCACATGAAAATAGACTTTTTTGGCTGTGTTTGCCTTCCTTTTATGTAGTATCATTGCAAATATTCTAACAAACAAGTTTGCAGGCAGCAGTGCTAATGGGAAGAATGCATTCTAAACAAGTTTGAAAATAGTCATATATTAGTACGTTTTCAATGTGTAAACATGTATTCTTGCCATGAGTCTGAATCCAGTCTTATTTTAGCAATGTGTCTGTGCACAACATCTGAAATAATCTCTTTAGATTTATGTTCACTGGGATATGTAAACAATATAATGGCTTTTGTCCACTGAAAATTAACAACTTTTGTATTAATAATATAGATTATACAACAGGGAAGTCACTGTGGCAAGTATGTGCCAAGTGCTGCTTGCCAAGAATTATTTATTTAGGGTCATGGCTCTGCTCCAGTAGAGTTCTGGAAAAAGAATTAGTATAAAAAATTAAAATTTGTGTACAGCCTTGGGAAAAAATTATGCTAATTGTAATAAATTATTCTGTCCCCTGTAATTCTAAGTTAGGATTGATATGGTCAGAAGAGGAAAATTGTCTTGGGAAGGCAGTTCAAAATCTATCTATGTCTGCATGAGCCAACAGTATTTTCTCCCTTTGAGACAAAATGAGTCCAGAATATGCAAAGGAATTAAGTCCTTTGTTGTAATTTCTGTTGCTTGGTTTCTCAGCAGATATCTCTGATAAAGTACTTCATAGGCACACCAGAGCACAGTCTGCAACTATCAACTCTGCTGTCAGAATGTTTTTGATACAAGTAGTCATATCCTCTGGAAGTACTTTTTAGCAACTTGAGCTATGGACCGCACAACATATCATCATAAATGAATGTTTTGGGCTAGAAATAGAAATCCTAGAATGTTGTTTTTTTCATAAGTCAAATCATCTTTTCTATAAGCACTAGTCCCATTTCTTCAGATTATGAAGAAAACAATAATAGATACTTACACAGATTTTATTAAGACAATTCCAACAGTTCTATGCTTACTTTTACTGTTTTCTGGTGTATCAAATTACTAGTAACTACATTTATACTAGTAGGTTCTTCAAGTTGTCTGCTGAAAATGAAAAAAAAAAAAAAAGCCTCTTCAAAATACCTGAAATAAAAAAATCCCCTCAGATACAGAACTTGAAATTCTTTGTCATCATTGCTCTAAAAATTTTTGTCTCCGCTCGGTGGGGCATGTAAAGGGCTGGGGAGGGAGGGAACATGTCTCTACAAAGGCTGTATTCCCTCTTTTGATGTTTTGCTGTTCTGCCTGTTCAGATTAGTGGATTGATATTTTTCTCAGTGTTAGTGTAATCCTGTTAAGAAAGCAATAAAATACACTATATATTTATGCCAGCTTTTCACTCTATTATACAGTAATGAATGCCTGTGGTATAGTCTCAGCCCAACATTGGCCACTGTAGTCAGTATTCCAGTGGCACGATCCCTTCAGAGTCATGGAGAGATGCCTAGTGCACACCCAAACGCTCTTCCTCAGGTGCTGGGAAGTATTTCTGTGTTAATTTCTGGGTGGTTTCTTGCCTTCCACATCCTGATGCCACTCTGGGAGATGCAGGAGTCTGCACTGGCTGGACAGGCACTCTGCCCCTCTGCAGAGGGAAAGAATAGGGTGGTTTTATGGTCACAGGGTGCACACCTGAGTGCATGCTGCTAACTGTGTTTCTATGAAGTGCACACAACTACAGAAATGCAGGTCTTAAAAGCAGATAAACTCTTTAAGGTTGAATGCTGGTATATTTTAGCAATACTTCAAAAAGCAGAAAGTAGTTATAAAATTAAAGTAACTGAAAACCAGAAAAACTGTCTGAAAGCAACAGTGTACTGTCCTAATTCCACTTTGGAAATCCTGTCATCATTTATTACTTAACAAAACATTCACTTGCTTGGAAATCACATCTGTTTGGACTAGTTTTGTGCTTCAAGTATTCCTCCACAGCCTTGCAGGACTGGAGAGGTATGTGTCACCCTGTCAGTGTTTTGTTCCTAAGCATATGTCACACACATGATGCTCCATGTGCTTCCAGCTTTGCCATGGGGCTGCTCAGTGTGTTGGGGGACCCATGGTCCCTGCTGCAGCTGGCAGCACCAGGATCATGAACAGCACAGGGGCCTCTAAAGCATCCAACTCCTTTCCCCAGCTTCCACTGCCTCTCAGCTCCAATCCCACGAAATATGTCCTGGCAATTTTTAAAGATTGAAACATTTCCTTTGTAAGACCTCTTTCTGGGACAGGTTTATTTAAAGCTAACCTGTCCTCACCATCAAATCTCCCTTATGCATCAGGGACTAAATGTCGTCTTCATGCTACTTTGCTTTTTGCAGTACCTTTCTTTGGTGGCAGAGGCTCTCCCTGCTCTCCAGGGCACTGAGGCTTGCTGTGCTTGTCAGAGGCAGGTCTTCCACCTCTGTGCAGCACCCTGCTGACAATTTCCCTCCTCCCTCCCTGTTCTCTCAGTGCTGCTCACCTTGCCATAGGATGGATGAAACATGCAAGTCACCTATTTGGGAATTTCACTTCAGGGCTGCTTTCTCCAGCCTGTCAGCTCTTCTCCTGTTTCAGCTTTGTGATAATGCATTTGTTTCTGAACTTCTCAGGGAAAATCAACTGGCCTGTGGCCCACTGCCTCTGCTGGCACTTCCCCCCTGCATGGCACCTGACACTGACTTTGAGCCTGCTCAGCCTTCACTTTCTGCCCTCACAGGCCCTGCTCCTTCTTCCCGCCCTCCTCACCTCCCCTCACTGAACGCCATCCTGAATTTGTTGAAGGCTGGAGGCAGGCGGCTGCCAGCCCCAGCTGGGATACACCTTTTGGAGAAGCCAAGTGGCCCCTGCTGCTGCCTCCCGCTCCACAGGGTCTCCTTCCAGTCAATTCAGCCTGGGAAATGCTGAGGCAGGAGGCTTCCTGGCAGCTGCTGGCAGTGAGGCTGGCAAGGGGGATGGTTGCTGCAGGTTGGAGCACTCCTGGGTCAGAGACAGGGTAGTCCCACAGCAGGGAGGCACCTCACTTACCCATCGTACCAGCCCCCAGGACTGGAGGGTCTTAAATTGCCAAGATGTTATGGCACCTTCGAGCTTGGATATTTAACTCTCATTCTTTGCTTGAGCTCAGCTTGGAGGTGTTTTTTGTTAGCGCAGGGCAATTATCTTAACAATTTTGGTTACAATGTTCCGTTCTGCTCTATTTTTCCTGCCCTTGAATGACAGTCCTAAGCAAAATGGATTTCCTTTGTCTTGCTAGTAGTAACTGCACGTTCTTACATATTATTTACACCATCTTACACCACTACAAGACCCTTGATTTTGATGGGCTATTGCTGTTTTAAACCAATTTAAGCGAAGAAGAACTGCTGCTTTCTTTTCCTCCATCAAATCTCCAGGTAATTACCAGTCCTAGTACAGTATCCCCATGTACTGATGTAACTTATTGGTATAATAATCAATTTTAAAGAATATTTGAAATGACAGTGTAGCTCTGTTTGTTCAGATCGCCTGCAAAAATAAATCACTATGTTCTTGCACAGCCATTAAAAATGTACCCTTCAGTCAAATTGAAGGCAGTTGGGAGCAAGCCATGTATTAAAGCTAGGCTCTTTTGATTACTCTGATATCCAGCCTGCCTTAGCCATCCACTTCCTGTTTCCCTGAGACCTCAGTTTTCACTGGGAGCTGACAATGATGGCATGTCAGAGCACTCCTGAAACTTGGAGCTATTTAAGGAATTGGTTGTTCCATAACAATGTAACACCATAGATGTATATAAATTATGGAAGGTAATTTCCTGTGTTTATATTTTCTGTACTCATCCTTTCTTTCTTATGTCTTGTTATGCCTGCCTCGCTTACAGACTTTTCAGGGAACAAAAATGTCATTGTGCATATTGTATTCTATGTAATGAATATTGCACATGTTTGCCACTTGTCCAGTTTGTGTCAAGATTCAAGTATTATCTGTCCATATTTTTAAGATTTATCTGCACATTTCAGGAGGATAATTTCTTAAGGTGGTTTATAATCTGTTCACTAGATTTATTTTTAGTTCATTGTACTGAAGTGATTTAGGGTTTGCCTTGGAAAGCGTATCTTGTCAATGCTAGCTGGATTATATAGACTTGTTCTATGCACACATGAAACTGAGCAGGTAGTGTTCATATGGTAATAATGTGCTGCTCCACAGAGTTAAATGTTCTTTCCTGCACTGCTCCCTCAGTCAATATTTAAGTAACCATTAATTCAAGCATTGGAAATGAAAGCCAGCTGGCATAGCAAACTTGACCCAGGGTTGTAGCAGGTTAGGCAACATTTGTCCTACATAACAAAACAAAGTAATATATATCCCAGAACACGCTTGTACAAAATACTATAGAAGAAAAAGAAGCACGTCAGCCAAACCTGGAGTTGTTCTGCATATGTCTGGTCAGTTAGCCTTGGTGCAAACTTCACTGCAAAGAACTCAGGTGACAGTTCTCATTTCTCCTAGTAATGGCCAGAGGCCACCATGGCAAAAAAGACAGTTGTATCAAGTTCAGTCAAGGAACTGCCTTTTGAAAATCTTAGCTCCTACCAGCTCCAGCATATGAGGGAGGGGAAAGTCTTTGGTTTGTGGACTTCACAATGCACAGCATTTGAAATAATTCAGTAAAAAAGAGAGAAATAAAGAATACATGGTTTTAAAAAGAACTTGAGGGGATAGCTATCCTGTTGAGTAAACATACAGAAATTGAAGGAAATAGATACTTAACTTCCTGAATGCATCAAAATACCATTGACTTCAGCTAACAGTACATTAAAGACCAATTCTATACACTAAGCAAGGCAGTTGTAATACATTTAAGAGTTTTATATTCAGTTTAGAACAACTAATGCCTTTACTCATTTTTCATACTAATTTGTGCACAGTAATAGGATTTTCTCTATTTCTGTGTTCTCTATTTGCTGCACATAAATACAGGACAATTCCACATAGAAGTCATGCTTGTATAGACTTTGTAAAGAGGACCAAAACAACTGCATGCAAATTTTTAGTCCCTGTAGTGTTTTTTAGATATTTTATTTCCACATATGGCAATTCAGGTTTTCTGAACACTGATAATTTTCCTATATTCGTAGTATAGAACTTTATACCTTGTATTTAGTAGCTTTTACAATATTATCATCCTGTAAGGCCCTAATGGTTTTCATTCATTTGACAAACACATACCTCTTGAAAATAGACTATTCCATTGAAGGAGGCTAAAGCAACAAATGATCCCCTTTTGTGTAATAATAAGTGAAAACTCTGGAAGCCACCATTTTTGCGCAATAGCTTCTTGATCTCAAGAGAAAGGTCAGAGCACTGACCAACTGTGGTATAGTGGAGATTGGCTATGTAAGCCAAGCAGCAAGCTTTCAGGATACAAGAGGGTGAGGGGTAGAAACCAGGCAATTGGCAAAAGTAGCAGCTGATGGTGAGTGTGAGCAGAGAGATGTGCCAGCTCCGGTCTGCTTTCAGCTTCTCTGGTGGCGAACATGGGAACTGTGAGTTAGGAAATAGCTTGCTATTTGTTCCTGCACTCTCAATTTTTAAAGGATCACACCAAATAATTGCCTGGGTCGTGTATGCTGTTTTCTGTAGCAAGTCACTACCACGTGGTTGATCATTCAGGCCAACATATATACAGTGCAATTCAGAAGAAGTGATCGTCCAAATATTTGAGCCATCTGAAGATCTTCTGCATATGTAATAGATACATATAAAAACCCCTGCTGAAGCCAGGCTTCTGCAGATTAACAGGCTTCTGTTCTGGTGTTTGTTCGACATAATGAGTGCCATTACAATCTAGTATCAATGTATATCAAGCTTATTCCTTATTATGGGCGTCAGGCATGGCCAGAACAGGGAGTACTTGTCTCTGCATACTCTAAATGCTCCCTCTGCTGGTGCTGCCTTTGAGCAAGAGGAGGAAGTTTCCTGATGCGGTATGAGTCCTGGGAAATGAGGAAGGCAAGAGACAGTAGAAGTGGGGGTGGAATATGTTCTTGTGGAATATGTTGCTCATAACAAGAGTATGCAGGAGTGAATGGATGATGAGCTGAGGTTTGGCATGTGCCTACACAGTGGCAGATGCAAACTCCCATCTGGGGCCTGAAACTCGAGAGATGAGTCTTGATAAGACCACTAGAAAATTTCGCATTAATTGTATTTTGCCCAAGGGTCTGGTTTTGGACAATTGTAGATCTGAAGGTTATCAATCTTCAATGCAAAATTCTTGATGTTATTAAAAACAATTCATCTGCCAAGTGAAATGCTGTTCCAGCAAAGTCTGGAGAAGTTCAGCTAGGAAACATCATGCAGCAGTAGACAGTAACTGGACAGGGCCTTGAATGTTCTTGTGTGCCTTACTTCAACAATAACATTACATAACTCTGGGATACTCTACACATTACTGAATGTCACACAAAACCACTGTTTCCTAAGATTTTTAAGATAATTTGCTTTTTCCCTTTGTCTCTTCAACGGTAAACCCAGCAGCTGCACATGAAAGGCTGGGGCACAAGGCTGAGCTGCAGCTGGGGCTCCTGAAAGGTCCAGCTTTCCCTATTTGTGTCCCAGTGTCTTGGTGCTCTGGCACCCTGCCAACGGTGTCTGAGGGTGGTGATGCTCTTACTATATCCTAGCGACTTCATATGGATGTTGGTATCAGCCCAAGTAGTGGTCAAAATTTTCTGCAGGCTTTCGAGAAGGAGATTGACTGTTTCCTAAGACTCCCATTGCAGTCAGATTGTTTAGGAAAAAAGAAAAGCCATCAATGTACATGGATGGGTGTCTGAAATTGAGCTGTATTTTCTCTGAACCCTCCATGGGTGATGAGAACGCCTGTGGATCCTCTGTACCAGCATCTGGCAGGCTCCACAAGCACTGCTGCTCAACTAGGTAAGTTGAATGTGGTAGTCCTGAGCCCTTGGCTACACTCAGAGAGCACATCAAGTTAAAAGATAGGAGAGTGTCTGAAAATGAACAGGACATAAGCCAGCAATCAATAGCTGACTGAAATACAAACCAACCATAAGCTCAGTCAGAATCAAGGTTCTTGTCTAATCTACTACATGTAACTGGTCTTGAAATACGCAAAAGGCTGCTGTGAAAAACAAATGAACAGTCTGTCTTCCCTGTCCAGGACACTGCAGTGCTGGAATAACTCACTTGTGGAAGCTGTGCTGTCTTCATCACTGGAGGTTTTACAGAATAAGTTGGACAAAGCGCAGTGAGGAATAGCCTACATATAATTGGGACAGCCTAGGGACAGGGAGAGGGGAAGAATAGCAGCATGACCTCTTGAGCATGTTTCCACTGCCATTCTTCTCTGACACTGGGATATTACCACTGTTCTCCTATTCTTGTTTTTCCTGCTCTTGCTACACTCCCATGTGTGCCCTGCCTTTGTGCAATTTGTGTTCAGCAAAGATGTTTATGCTGACTGGGATCTTTGGATCTTTGCACTTTACTGAAATAATGGGAGTAAAATTTGGGCAGGTGCCTTCTGAACACAAAAACCCTCTTGAAATGTCAGTGACCTGTTCTAAATAATTTCCGGAGTATACTGAATGTATTGCATGACTTGTTCCTAATTCTGCCTCAAGTCAGGCCACAGGAAAAGCTTGTGATACGTGCTACCAAAGCTGCTTGGTCATTCTCAGTCTGCATGCAGTCTGCAGTCTGTCCTAGTCTTGTCCTCTGGATCTGGTTGTTTGAAGGAAAGCAAATGCAGGTCTTGTGCCACTAACACTGTATAGAGATGCACGAGCATGTGTGGTTGAAGTTTCTATCCAGTGCGCAGTGAAATGTTGGAGATCATATAGCAGCTGCCATGGCTACCTGACGCAGAAGATACCCTTTTCCTCTTGCATGCACACTCTTCAATTCTGATTTGCGATATACTATCAGCAGTACAGGACACATGGCAGTGTGTGGGTCCACAAAGTTCTGCAGGCTCACTGAGCAACTCCTTTATTAGAATCAGTGAGACTATTCAAATGCTTATAGTTAGGCCTATGCCAAAGCGTTTTTCTGGAGGTAGGCATGGGTAAAAATAATTTCCCGATATTTTGAACTTGATAACAAATTGCATAAGCATCAGTTTTCTTAATAAAAATTAACTGTGGAGCAAAGCATCTTTGGTAGCATGGACCACAGCAGTACTTACGTTGCGATTATGCTATTGCAACAGGTGTTCTAGTTTGTTAAGACCAAGGGATCAATAATTAGATTTACAGTAAAGCCAGCTGCTTAGTAGTTAGGGATGTTTTCATGTGTCAAGCACTACTGCTTTGGCCAAAACTGATCCCCTGAAACAGTATTTTCCAAAGCATACCAGTAACAGCCTTCTTTTTCTGCAGTCTCAGACTAAAAAATAACATAAAGTTGCAAAGAATATTTTGAAACCTTGATCTCACTTAAACACTTAAACAAAGAACAGTAAGCCACTAAGTCCTAACATCAAGCATTTTCTTATTAGCTCTTCCAGTGCAAATTATTCAGTCAACACATGCATGAAAAATCAGTTATTTGTCCAGGATGTTCTCTATTCCATTTTTAACTGCATTATAATTTAAAACACATAAAACACATGTACAACTTCTTTGAAAGTAATTATGGACCTTGCTGAGAATAGGCTAGTATTATAATTTGTACCATAGTGCTAGTCTGAAGCCCAGAACAGATTAATTATAATGGGTTCCTAGTTTTTCAGGTAGAGTGAAAGAATTGTTGGGACTGTGTTTATATAAGTATGTGCAGGTGTATTTGTGCCTATATTTAAAGACAAGCATGCTATGGATTACCTATATTTTGGCAATTCAAAATAAATGAATATTTTTCTGAAATTCTATACCAACGGTAAGAAGAACACTAGGTAACAGTCATCCAGGAATTTCATTTAGAAAAAAAATGGGATGCAATACACATCAGGGAAAAAAGTCCTTGACATTTGGATGAATAAATCTGTAGCTGTGTTTGCTTGTAGGTAGTCTGTTCCCAATGCTTGTCTCAAAGGGGACTTGCACCCTGCTGCCACGTGGCTCCACCAGGGATGCAGACAGGCAGCAAACCCCAATCCCTACTGCCATAGTTCTCCTGAAGAGCCTGATCTCACCGGTCTTGGTCCAGCTTGGGTTGCCCGGCTTGGGCCTGCCCTGCTCCTGCAGAGACCCAGCAGCCTCTCTGACAGGCTATGCTGCAGAATGTGAACTTTACTATGTGCCCAAGGGCTACCAAAGGAGGAAAGACTTCCCCTTGCCTGGACTATCCTCACCCCTTTTGGTGACTGCTCGACTACCAGAGTCAGGTGCAGTGCCCACTAACAGCAACGAGAAGACTTTGTTTGACTTTGGTTCTAGGGTTGATCTAGGAAACATCTTGAGTTGAATGAAATGAATTAGTGAAAAACTAATTAATATTAACATTTTCTCTAATAAAAGCTAATAAATGGCCATAAAAGCCCCCAAAGCCTAGCAAATGTCAGTTTTGTACTATAATATAGGGCACTGTTGCTCTGCTGCTGGGGTTAGCAGTGTGAAGAGACAACTAAAATGTAACTCATGCCTAGTACAGTAGAGTTCAGATTCTAATATTTTATATTTTTGCCCAACAATTTCCTTCACAAGTATTTAAAAGATCCCTTTCTGAGTATTACAAACAAAGTTGTAGCTTTGTTTTAAGAAAAAAAGCTCATAGAAAAGGAAAATTCTGTCTGAAATATCTTCCTATGATACCCTTGTGAAGTTCAGCTATGTCATACTCTTGGATAGCAGTTACATAGAGTTGTCTCAGCAGTAAAATGACATAACACTTTTACTTGCTTCAGTCTCCATGACATTTTGCACTCAATAGCGCAGTCACCTTCTTGATGTGTCATTGAATTCAATGAGTGTTCTTGATGTGTCATTGAATTCAATGAGTGTGTGGTCAGAAACTTAACTTTTTGATTACCAAAAAAAGAATAAATCTGTCTTAATTGAAAAGTAGATTTTTTTTCCCATAGGTAATGTGCTATAGACATTTCTATATGATTTATTCATTTCACCTACAGGGAAGATGAACTACCTGCAGTTGGGACACATTTCACCAGATGTCAGATTATGAGAGATGTTTTTACATGAGCAATTTAGAGATTGAATACCAATTCTACAATAAATATTCTTTTGATGTTTTAATTTCCAGCACGAGGCTCAAGCGTATGCAAACTGGAGCCTTCTAAATACATTTCCATTCTTGACAGTCAGTTTCTAAGTTCAGGATTATTCTCTTCCATTACAGTGTCTGATGTCAAACAAATAAACTAAACATAGGTACACTGCCCTGAACTCTTTTTCTTTTAGTCAGATGAGTGTGATGTTGCCAGAAGCTGTAACAGAAGAAAAAGCACTCTAAACTTGGGAGACATCAAGCCAAAGTGAAGAAGAACAAAACTGATTGTTAGAGGAGACCTTGAGCAGTTAAAGTGGTTCTATGGAGGTCACTCAGTACCAGACACTATTCACCTCTTCCAAACATATAATAAAAGTTAAAAAAAAAGGAGGTGCTTCAGCTCTCCTGTTTAATGTTTCCTACCTTGACTATTCACCCCTTGGAGCCTCTTCCAGCTCCCCAGGCAGTGCAGCTTTGCACCTCCTGCTCAGACCAGCAGCGCTTGAGAACAGCATAGCATGGGTGCTCCATGCTGGAGCCACCTGGAGAGCCACAAGTTCATGTAATTCACCCTTTTCTTCCTTACAACCCATGGCCAACCTTGTATTTTTCCAATATTCAGGTGTTGCCAGTCCTGTTTTAATACACCTAAGAGACTAGTTTAATATGCTGGAGCCAGATTGAATTACATCAAGTTCTTTGTAGCAACTGGTTCAGCTGTAAACAGGTTCTAGAGTTTCTATCCCCTGGCTATCGTGCTTCAGCAGGCAAGACTGCTCCTGTTATGGCCACTGAGCACTGGCTCTGTGTTGAGGATGGCCTCCTCACATGCAGCATTCCCTCCTTACTTCCTGCTCTCCCAGCTCAGGGGCTGAGTAATAATTAGCCCGAAAAGCCTTTTCTCTTCTCTATACGCTATGTTTCCCGTGGCCTCTTTAAAACTTTCTGCTGTTGTATATGTTCCTCTGATATAATTTTGGAGTGCTAAGTGGAGAAGACCCCTTACTCCTTACGGTGATCTAAATTCCTGATGGACACTCCTGCACAATAGCATCCTCCTTCCTTGGGAATATGGTGAAACAAAACTAACCTTGCTCAAAGGCAAGTTCTCAGCCCTAAATCAAAAGACAAATTGAGAAGCTGAGGGCTCTGAAGGTGCTTGTGAGATGACTCATTGTGAGAGAGTGTAACCTTTATCTAGATGACTCGGTCACTGAAGTGCTGGAAGACCTAGGATGAGATTAATCCAGATGTCTGTGGAACAGCAGTCATGACGGTGATGATATGCTGATGACATCTACCAGTTCAGAGGTGCCCAGCTGATATGTGTCACTATTGATCTGCTATACCAGAGCTGGTGTGCTCCTCCTGCCCTCATGCTGACTCCCCTCCAAAATTATCTTTGTTTCTCCATACACTTTTTCCTGTATAAATGATCTATGTTCTTCTCTTCTGTTTTAGACAAGGCAAGCCTAAGCAGCAGAGAGCAGCAGGCTTGCCTAACTGCCTGTGAAAAGTTGTTGCTATTCATTCCAGGCACATAGAGGAAATTTCTGGACATCTCTATGAACTTTATCCATTCATTTATGGATTTTATGACCAGCTGTTTGTAAGGAATGGTGACACTGTGTGCTTAGAAACACCAGTCCCCTGCAAGGGAAAGTGGCCCCCCATCTTGCATTTCTGCCAGAGGCAATACCAGCTCTAATCAGGGTTCGCAGACATCAGCAGTCCTGGCAGATGAGGAACATCCACAGTGCAGAAACGTTTATCCTGGGGTACAGCTTTGTCATCATGAAGCTGGAATGTACAGCATATGCTTTCCATGGGCATAGCTCTGATGACAGAAGTGTGTATACCATCAACGGCACCTGCCACTCTATGGAGCGGTTCAGCTGTTGTGATAGCTGATGAGCTAAATTTAAGGTTTGCACATGTTTGATTCTATTTAATACCTACCAAGGGGAGTTTACAGGGGGAAATCCCCCCCCAGCTTTGGGATATATGCAAAGTTTTTGAAATATTTTTTCCTCCTTTATGTTTATATCTAGCTGGATCTGAAGTCACACTGGTTTCTAAACTAAAAATCCTAGTATATTATGTATGGTTGTCTTTATTACAATATATAATGTGACTGAAAATAAAACTGCAAGTTTTACACAATAGTATTAGTAATAATTCCCTTAGAATTTCTTGCCTTATTCTCAGATACATTGCCATAATTACGTTTTCCAAGACATCCAAAATTGCAAGGGAGCAGGTTCAATCTTGTTGAAAGTTAAGGAATCCAATACAGCAGTTTTCACTAGATTTAATTTCTTCATTATTTCCTAAGAGTATAAAAAAATGTTATGACCGCATCTTTGGAAAGATATTCAAAACATCAGAAGCATATGCTAAATGTGGTTTGTTAATCATTCAGGGAATTGAGACACTGCATATAAGAAACATGCCTTTATCTTGAATCTGTGCCAAAAAGCCTTCTTTAAATTCTTTTCCTGCTCTGCCAAAGCATAGCAAATCATCCCATGACAGACATTTCAGGGGTATTTGAGTACTGGCAGCAAAAACAGAGGACTTGAACAAACCTTAAAGACATAGTACCAACATTACTTTATAAATTACAATCTCCTTAGTCAAATATATGAGCATGTGTGATGCTTCTGCTTGTCAGTTAGATATACCTGGGCTTTAAGAATGTGATAAAATGATCTTTTGTACTAAAATTAAACTTAAAGTCATGTTGCCACACTTCCATGCATCCCTCTGTATAGTGCTATTGGAAGTGGTATTCCCCACCATGTGTCTGAGAGTGAGTTCATTCAGGTCAGCTGATATATTCCAGGATTCTTTTCATGCAGAGATAAACTTTAAATTATCCCCTATCTTTAAGTCTCATGAAACGTAAAGTCCAAAAGATGAGAAACTGAAACCACCCTATTTGACATATGAAGTGAGAAAATCTCTCAGTCACTCATAAATTGAATTTTCAGGAAGGGAGCATTTACTTCCAAAATCTAAAAGAGGGAAGGGTACAGAGAGACAGACGTATCTGCCGAATGGTTTATGAAAACAAATGTTTGCAACCAGCTAAACTCTGCCCCAGGATTATAGTAAACAAGCAATGATAAGGACGGTGCCATGCTGACTAGCTAATGTACTGGAGCAGGTATTGTATATCAACAGCCTGGCAGTGTTAAAGCCAAGTTATAGCAGCAGGAATTTAGCACTTCACAAACTGGTGACCACAAAAAAGGCCATGGTATGTGTCAGCAGTGTGTTACAATGGATTATGAGCAAAAAGGAGGAGGAAGTGGCAGCCTCCCGTGTGCATCAGGACCGTTCTCTGCTTGGTATGAGAGATACTATTTGTGCTGTGATAATATTTGATTGGTTCATAGGCCTTTTCTATTTTAAACTGAGTAACCAGACGTCTTGTCTTTCACCTGGTTTAGTGACACTTAAGATGAGCTTTTATCTCAGTGCTTATAAAATCTCACGTACATTCACGTTCATCTGATACAGGTGACCACCTTTGGTTTGCTCTAAGTAAAGATCTGCATTGTTTTCTGGCTTGTAGAAACTGACTGCCCTCCCAGAATAATTGCTTTGCTCTCTATAGAGTGATTTACTCCCTAACACAAGTTATACAATAAGTCATAATAATATTCCCGTTAAGGCGCAGAGGAGTTACTGTCGAACGGCATGAATGCAGCTGAGATGTTAGCTGAAATCATGAATATATGGCTCTGCACATTACACTGGATTTCTGAAAGTGAGGCTTTGGTATGACATTTCAAGTTGCCTGCACTGAAGTTTAGGATCTTTGAATTACTTAGATGTATTACAATTGCACTTTAAAGAGAGAATTTACCTATGTTTGATGACTGGTGAGTACTTGACCATAATATATAGGGTATCAGGGCCCAGAGTAAGGTTTCAAAAGGACTCTTTCTAGTCATATAGTGCTTTTGTAGCCATCATAGGGAAATGATTTAAGACAGGGAAGTGTGAAGGGCAGAAGAGCCCTGCACCAACAATTATCAGTTATGCTAAAGCCGAACTTGTCTTATTCTCAGAAAACCTTTTTTTTTAAAAAATAAGCTTATTGCAGTCACAAGTTTCATGCATTTGATTTTACTAATACTATACAGGATCTCAAAATATGTTAAATAATTTAAATAATGCTAATATTGATGGTTAAATAAGGTACTGACAAGTTTCTCAGTTCAGTCCTTTTCATGCATTTTGCTGTTTGAGACGATATGGAAGTATCGTGTTTGTCTTCAACAGTTAAAGACAATGGTCATTAAAGATGCTAGCTATCAACTAGAATTCAGCACTGAGTGCCAGACAAATACTCCTTTTCCTTCCCATTGCCTTTTTTGCTCCTTCTCTCTCCTGGAGCATGGTGTTCTCACTTACCACTCTCATTTTTCTCTTTCACAGTTGTCAGAATTGTACTGCACGTACCAAACATTACAAATTTGGAAAACCAAAGCATTAATCAGTCACATTAATCCATGCAATTTCATGCATCTGTTATATGAGAAGGTAAAAAGGACACAACTGCACAGCTCTTTTCCACAGGAGCTCTGCAGAACATGCAAAGCAAGAAAAACAGCGCTTAGCATTAAACAGCTATGCTTCTAGAATGTTGACTGCAACATAACCTCTTTTTTGGTTCTGCTGTGAGTCTGGGCCAGCAAGTGAGGGAACATACTTAGTACTCCTCTTGTGAAAGAGGATCTCAGTTCCTGGTAGGGGAGGAAGCACAGTGCTCTCCATTGAGTCTTCTGCGACATTTCTGAAAACTGCCCACAAGCACAGCCTATTCCCTTGGGGAAAATACTACCACCCCTAGCAGGGATCCCCTCTGCAGCATGCCAAAAGACCAAACAGCCAGAAAGTGAACTTCATTCTACCTGAAAGCTAAGCATCCAGGAGAGAAGGACAGAGAAGAGCAGGACTAAAATAACTGATGTCTAAAAAAGCCCACTGCAAATTTATTACTGAGAAAATGTCAGGATTCAGGATTTCCTGGACTCTTCAGCCAAGCACTGCTCTGGTTCAGTAGAAATAGCGATCTAAACTGTGCAGCAAGATTATTGTATTGCTATGGTGCATGGCATTATACTGTAGAAGAAATATAGTCACAGAATGGAGGAAAGGAAAAGAAGATGGAAAAAACACAGAAAGCCCCTAGGAGACTTAAATCAGACAGGGACTCTCACTGGAGTCAGTGTAAATCCTTGTCTAGAAAGCAGGTAAATGGCAGAGAGCAGTGAAGTAACCTCCAGTGAAATTTAACCAAATAAAATCAGTCCTGCATTTTTCCTTTTTATCTGTGAAAGACAACTTTTATTTATCTTGGCAGGTTTTGAATTCCTAATGCATTTTTGCTTAATGCTACTGAGATTGGAATTCTTTTGTCCCAAAATGCAGAGTGTGTGGTACGCTGGTGTTTGGTCAGGGCAACATTACCTCAGCGTTGTCAAAAAGAGGTTTATTGAATTTCCACTTTATTGCTTCACTTCAGATGTGGAGCTTGACTGACCAAACCCTTCACCTCATGTGACCTAGATAGGATGTGGATAGTCCTTGTATTGTCACCCATTTAGAGAAAGAATTTTTTGTAAAAGCACTCCAAAGAACATTTTTTACCTGCTGTAGCTGCTCTGGGTATTTTGCTGTTCCCCATGAATAAAAGTTAATGGTGTTTAACCTTATAGCATCTCAGAGGTGAGTCTTAATTCATATGGGTGAGGTCTTTCTTTGGTTAGCAAAGTAAATTTAGCTTAAAATCGGAACACAGAACTATTACCATGAAAAAACCCCGAAACAGCTTCCTATAAAATCCAGTTCTAAAAAAGATTTTCTAACCAAAGGAAGACTATGCTTGCAGATGTGTAATTGAAAAAGTAAACATGGTCTGTGCCTGAAAAAAGTAATTAACAATTAAGCCAATTTCTGTAATATAAACAAAAATAACAAGACTGCTTTGAAGAAATTAATCCTTAGCAGGAGTTATGAGCATCCCCCATTATTGAACAGTCTAACACTGTAAAATCAGGATTCACTATTAGTTTTCCATACACTTTCCACTGATGGTCTTGCAAGTTTTGCATATTTAATATTTATAACTGTAAGAGGCAATTTGAAAGTGTTCTTTACAAACTGAAGGCTAGACTTCCAGAAAAGTTTTTTTCTAAAAAGCAGTAGAACAAATAATAGTGCAGGAATACCTACAACATAACAAAGTCATAAATAATAGATAGCACGAAATTTTCAAAATTATTATTTGTAACTGGGCTTGTGCATTTGTGCAAACTGATAGCTGTTACAGAATTTAAGTAAAGGTTTTGACACTATCTCACATAATATCCCAAAGGCAAGCTAGAGCGCTATGATCTGTGCAGAACTGCAGGTAACTGCAGAAGTACTTGGGCAATCATAAACAAAATGGAGGTTTGGGGGAGAGAAAATAATTGCCAAATGAAAGGATCAGGTGGGATTTCAGAGATCTGTATAGATTCTGCTACTGTTTCATGTATGATTTTAATGATGGAATGGGGCATTCATCAAGAAGGTTTTCTGGGACTGCAATTTGGGAAGTCCTGACAAGCATACTCTCTAGCTTTGTATGCTGAATTTCAAGAAATATATGGACTAATTGAGGAATCTAATGGAGAGAAACATGAATTATCTAAAAATATGAAAACCAGAAAACGAATGACAATTTTGGATTAGATTAGCCTGGAGAGGAGACTGATACTAAACTTCGAACGGGATATTTAGGTTAGAAAAAAAATTTAAATTTTTAACTTAAGTTAAAAACCTTAACTAGAAGGTTAGAATATGAAGGATATGAAACCTGTATCATTGTATGTCTTTAAGGAACATATCAGATAAACACCAGTCGGGAATAGAATTAGTATAGCTGGTGCTGCTGTGAGCAGAAGACTTCTGATGTTGTCTTTAATGATGGTTTGAAAACAATGATTTTTTTAAAAACATTTTGATGAAGAGTGACCTTAGGAAAGAAAACTTTTTTGTTTATATATTGTAGACATATTTGCATTTTTTTTGCAATAACTGAGACTTGACTCCAGAAAAATTCATAGATTCATAAATGGTATGAGTAATTGGTGAAGGACTTGTACAAAAACATGATTTCCATTGCAGTTGGTGGTCTTTCCTGTAGCATCAGGGCCAAAAAGCTGATACTCTCCCACCTCAGGCACTAATACTATGGCTGCCACTTGAATTTTTATGACCTCTTCTGAAAACTGCAGTTAAGCCATAGGACCTAACTAGGCATGAATCCTACTGGGCCGATAGCCATGCTTTGCATGTTTGTGTTAGACAAAGGATGCAGGCAGAATGCCACAGCCAGCTAGAAGAGATTAGAGAGCATGTGAGCTCCTGCCTGTGTCACCTCTTCCAGGGCAACACGTACTCTATATGTATGTGAATAAAATTGTCCTTTGCTGTTTTATGTTTAGTTTTCAAAGTTTGTGCTTTGGGGCTCAAAGATGGAACAGGAATTATTAGAAAGCTTTACTTCCATTATCTTTTTCACAAAATATACTATAAAATCCAGAGAAAATTGGACCGCAACTTTTACGCTTCTCACTTTTTCTTCTCTCAGTCCTCCTTCTAACTTCCTGGGTTTATGGGTTGGAAAGTGATGGAATGGCAGGATGTCAACACTCAGTCAAAACTGAAGAGCAGAGAATTTACTGCATGCATTTGACACATGGTTCAGATGGTAGGCTCTGAGTAAATCTCTTCACCTCGCAGGAGTGAATCTCTCCTTAATGAGGCCAAGAATTTATGCCTCTTAAGTGCAACTGCTTAATTATTTTATAAAGGCGTTTCAGGTGAGGACACAAACTCTGTGTTACCTAGGAGCAACTGAATTACTACTTCTTACTGCATATGTTATCAATGCAAATTTTACAAAATAAAGAGAAGCTCTTTCACTGTCAAAGATGATAGTATTAACAATAGGCATGGTCCCTGGCTGAAATAAACTACTGTTGATATTCAAAGGATCAGCATCATTTTATTCTGCCGGGCTGAAAGTGCTTGTCACTACTGCGTGGGTGCAAAAGGAATTGCCTGTGCCAAAATTTCAGCTTAAGTGGTCTTAGCGGATTCATAAGGATTCCTTCAGAATGTAACAGTAACAGTAACTGATGACTCTCTTTTTCTTTCTCTATGCGCATATCTATATATGTCTATAAAAATCTATAAACACATCGGCCTGTGAGAAGTACCCATCAGCAGCATGAGCGCTGCTGACTGCAGAATTCTGGAGTCTCTTCCTAAATGTCATGTCATAGAAATAATGTTAGAATGATGTTCTAAAAATCACCTTATTCTGATTTTAAGCTTGCTGTGATCAGTGAGAAAAATAATATGATTAAGAAATAAAAAATGCTTTACTGTTATGCGCCATCTTTAAAATGTGTTTATTTTCAACTCTTAAAATGAGCAGCAAGGCATAAATCTACAGAAACATGCTAATTGTTAGCAAGCTTCTTGATTTTTAGAGACGACTACATTTCAATTAAGAACTCATTAAAGATCACATTAAAGCCCTTTGTTGTCCATGATGGCCAGCATATTTTGACCTGGTTCACGTTTTATGTTTTAAGAAGATTATTCTCTGGTCACAAGTAAAATAAACCTACAGGCTTTTTTAAGTATAGGAAAAGTTTTAGTTTTAATGTCTGTCAGTGTAGCTGACACAGCAGATCACTATATTTGATTTAAAATGCTCAACACTCTAATAAACAGGGAAAGTAAAGGTACCACATAAATAATGACATTATTTCTACTGGGTATTAAGCAAGATGCTAATATAGAACATTTTCAAATGTTTAAATAAGATTTCGGATGCAATATTTAAATAACACGAGTAATTGAAAAGCATAAAGAGAACATGATTCTAACTTCACTTTTTCTCCTGTGTTTATTTTTCATGGAGGCTGCAGTGCACAGAAACTATGTGTGCAGCATTTGCACAGAGGATGTCACTGGCTGCTCCACGACACATAGAGAAGAGAAGCATTGTCTGAGTGGCAATATCTACACTTGGCCCAGGATACTCACCCAGGGGACAAATGAAGCGTCTTCGAGGCAGAGAAGCTGGCTTCCAGGCCTGGGCATATATGAACCAGTGCTGTCAAGGGCCCTTACAAAGCAGTGCCCATCTTTTTCTTCCCAAATCTCTGCCATCCTTTATTCTGTCCCAGATGTCCTTTCACAGCTGCCCAGTCGCACCTGATTCATGTTTGTAATACTCTCAATTAAAAAATTAGTAATTAAAATTAAGCACTTTTTGCCCATATTACTCCCAGCCTGTACACTGTTCCATCTGCCCATTCCCAGTCCCCTTCTTGCTTTTAAAGACTCATTAGCATGTGATCTTGTCTCTGCCAGGATCACATTAGCATGTGATCTTGTCTCTTGTCTCACCCCAGTGCCATCTGCTCCCTTTCTAGATGATCAGTCACACCAAGATCACTGTTTACCATGCTCAAAAATCCAACGCATTTTCAAAGCATTGGTTTTGGAGAATGCCTTTGTAATTCTCTACCAAAGTCAACTCTTGTCAGCCTCTTCCCACATTGTCAAGCCCATAGAAATGACACTGGTCCACAGGTGGTCTGAGTATTCCCAGATCTGTCAGGTGTTTGTGGCAGCAGCATACTGGTGTCCCTCAGGCACATGCTGAGGCATAGCACATGCTGTGCTATTATTTGTTTAAAGCAGTTAGCTTCTCTTGCAATGACCAAAGACTAAAGTAACACCTTCCCAAACCTGAGCATCATCTTCGTGAAAGACCTTTGTATCTATTTTATTTCTTCCAATGCGAAAATACTAGGTTCATGTTACATGGCTTGGAAGAGATTTCAAAAAATACCTTTTTCTTACATTTTCTCTATTGGTTCTCCCAGTAACTTTCATGCATGTTACGTTTGTAAAGAGGAGCAGCAAGCAGCGTAATGCCAAAGAATTCATTTGGGAAAATAGTAATATTATATCAATCACCTCTGTTTATCAGAGAAAATATGTTGTAGGGACAACTGTCCCAGCCTCTTTCCTGACATTTCAGCTGAGAACCCAGGCAGGTGACCTACAATACTACAGGGTCCTTCTCTTGAGTGAAATGGAACTTGCTGTAATTTTCCATGCCCACCTGCTTTCCTGGGAAAGATCAGGGTTCTCTCTTCAGTAACTTGGACTTTAAAAAACGTCTGGACACAACACTGAAATCCAGGAGATTCATGCCCCAACATCTTCACAGTGCAGTAGTGGGTGAATGTCCTCCCATGGAGACTACCATGAGCTTTCTGCTCCATACTGTGCTGCATTAGCCCTGCTTTAGATAGCAATTGGATCAGACTGGGAAAAATCTAGGAGCATTGTAAACCTGTTTCTCTAGGTTTATGCAGCCATACACTTAACACAGGGCAGTGACTTTTACTACTGAAAATCACAGAGTTTGCCCCTTTTAAGATCCAACTCTGCAATACTGGAAGAAAGTATTGCTCCAAAGCAATTAAAATGGGCTACATAATTTGAGACCAATGAGTACAAACACCTACAAAGACTTAAAAAAAACCCTAATCAAATCAGTTGTACTTATGTTTTTGTATGACTCGTTGCTGGCTGTTAAATCTGTCACTGCAAATGTGGCAGGTCTTTAAACTTGAAAATATGTTCATTCTCCTCAGTGGAGGCTACCTTTGATGGGATCTGAGAGTGAGGTGGGGAGAGCTTGTTCCCTGTGATTTGTACGCATTCAAACCATCAATGTGTAAATATTTTCAGGAATGATGTCAACTCAAAAGCATATTTTTTGCTTGATATTTGAGCTTCTTCAATACAGCAGTGTTTTGACAATATACATAGGGTTACTGATGCCATCTGTAAAGTGCAGTCATTGTGTCACAGTTGCAACTGCCTTTAGTATTAAAGAAACCTAGCATCTAAACTCAATTATGTTGTCCTCTACTCTTCCCCAGGTTGAGTTAATATACATATATATTTCTTAGAAGTACTTTTTGAATCCTCCTTTATAGTAGTATGATTTCCTTGCTGTGCTTCCCATTCAATTTCTCTGAAATTGATGTAAAAAGAAAAATAAAGCCGAAAACCTCTTTTATGCTTTCAGAGAAAGAATTTACAGCCATGTTCCCCCATACAAATCAAAACCTTCACTTTTTTTCTCTAGTAATTTATTGTTTATTATAAAGAAATAGTAAGACTATGGATTTGTGCAACATTTTTGTGAATGTCACTATTTGACAAACAGAACCTGAGAAAATATGAACTGCGTACATCAGCTAGAATAGTTAAGACATGGAATATACCCAAGCACATATGTTAGTTTCTTTAGCCTAGCTATATACTTAACTGTGAAGCTTAACCGTGAAGGCAGAAAACCAGGACAATATATTAAGCCCCAGAAAATCACTTATGATGAAACCAATGATTCCAGGTAGGAATATATTTACTTTCAAAAACATCCAAAGAACAATCTGAAGTGCTTTATTTTGGAATTAACTTGCCATATTAAGCTTTCCAGAGTCAGTTGGAAGACACCTGATACGGCATTTTGTCTGACTGATGACTCTGCCTGAACTCTCAAGCAAATCAATGGAAAGATAGGGCAAGGGTGTTTCTAACATGCAAACTATACGGCACAGATTTTGAACCCAAGACAAGTCCTCAGATTAGCCTGTTGCTGTGAATGGGTTTGGATCTTAGTTGTGAATTTACTCCTCTAGACCAACTAGGCATTATCATCATCATCATCAATATTTTTACCCCATATGAGTTGAGGCAATTGCCCTTGTCTTAGACTTGGCCGCAGTAGCCAGTGTCAGCTGGGTCTCATTTATTCACGAATGCTGCCACCTATTATGGTTTCTGGATTGTTCTGGAAACTACAAGTTGGAGCTTGCATCCTAGTATACTGCTTCTAAAATGTTACTACCTGGAATTGTTACATGACCAAAGGAAGAGGCAGGCTACAGTAAAAGCAAGTCACTAAAAAGCAATGTAAGAATTGCTTGTATGGGAAGCAATTTCTAGGAAGTGTTATCTCAGCTGCTTAACCTGATTACTTCATATTTAGGTTAAATATCAGCATGATTGTTAAATTTAAGAGTTCCCCTACTCTGCTATGACAGACTAAAATCTTTTTATGACTATTTTGCAGAGATTTACAGGTAATGATCCTGTATAAAAGGATCTTTTGGAGAAACAAGAAGCTACACAAAATAATACCATGGTTAATTACAAACTCTTCTTGTCATAAGGCTGGGCCTATGTAATTTATGCTAAACACAAATGATCAGTGCAAAGTAGTTTCATCAGGGTGAAAAGAAGAGGAAGTGATGGAAGTAATTAAACCAGGAGTGAATTCTTTCGAATAGACAGTGAATCGACATTCAGAGGATATGAAATATAATAGAAGAAAGGTAGTAATTGCATAAAATCCTCACGTGCTTGCCAGTTCCCCACTATGTTGACTAGCTGTACCATGACTTACTGTGCAGCCTTGAACACGAAGGATAAATTGAATTCACCTTCCTGGTGCTGTCATAATCATTCTTTGGTGTTTCAAAGCAAGAGAGGAAACTGATTTATCGGGAAACTGGTCAATACACTATGGGAGTACATAAATACTTCCCTTGACCACAGAAGCAGTATTATCAAAATATATAAAAACATCAATAATACAGAGGTACTCAATAAAGGAAAATACATTTCAGGAACAATGAGGCTGACATACTCAGTTGATGCTCAAGCAGCAAACATCCAATACTTAAGTGCAATGGGGGACAGTGTGTGTTAGCAGACAAGCATATTTTGTGGTAAACCCTTCTGAATGGTTTTTAAGAGACTTTATGTTGAATGATAGACTTTGATTTCTTTTCAGAAAACAAAAAAATTCTCTTCAAACAAATTTTAATGGGCATTTTTTCATCCAAACATACATTAAATGTACTTGAAAATGTCTGGACTGAATATAATAGAGACTGGAACCTCTGGATTCACTTACAGAAGATGCACAAGAAGTTGACACTCCATGCTGTTACACGTTGCCTTGTCACTGCCCTTTGGTCTCTCCCAGCAAGACCCTTTCTCAGATGGATAGATAGTTCAGTCTCTATAAGCACCACACTGTGCAGGCAGCTATCAGGACACAGTAATTGCCTCTAATAATTTCACAAGGTTCCGGTGGGTCTTCAGCAAAAACACCAGCATAACGTACGTGCTAAAATGAATACTGCTGCACAGAACAGTGGGGCAGATAATATTTCTTAATGTGGGCCCCCTAAATGTAGAAATGAGAAGGATGATTTTTATTTTGCTAGAGCTGTGTCTCCCAGACCCGTATTTGCGTTGCTGATGAGAGTTAGCTCACAGTTAAAGGCTATGTATTTAAATGTAGCAGTTCCTACTCATCTGAATTTGTGTTGACCTTGGTGAGAAAAAGCAGGTGAACTAGAGGTGTTACTGTATGGGGGTTGTTTTTTAGGAAAGAAGTGGACATTGATAATGCTGAGGACAAGCCTCCTCTGTAGTAACTACATACCTGTCTGCCTCCCCATCCTCATTTGTAAGGTGAATTTATAGGCTTGTACCCTGGTAGATTTAAAAATATTTGTTCAGAGAAAGATTGTCATTATCCTATGCAAACATTAAAATGGATGTGAGCATATAGAATAAATATTCCCTTTCCTTATCCTGAAGGTATGACTGGATAAAAATGCAGTCTTTGTACTTGGGAAATGTAGAATCAGTGCAAGGTTAAGTGAGGAGAGACAAATTCCAAAGAGGCAGAAGGGGGATGGTTGAAGCCTAGGCAGGGTTTCACACTCAGCTTAGTTTCCAAAAGGATTGTATTGTATCTTTTCAAAGCCACTCCATTCTGCAGTACCTGAGGCTATGCTTGTGTAAGACCCATGTTCCAATGCAATGTTATGTGCTTTAGTGACAGACTAATCTTGAACAAAAGTTCAGTATTTTCTGGGAGAGTTGGTACGAGTGTACATTATTAAAATTTAATACTTAGCTGTTTTCATACTATGTGGGATAGAAGAGAGGAGAATACATCCTACAAATTAAAATGATAAGAGTCTGGTAATTCTTACCCACATTCAAAACCTAAGGATACTAACTTGAATGGAGAAGAGCTCTGAATATGTGTGCATGATATGCTTTGCTCATAATGCAAGAAAAGAATCAGTATTAATGCAGCTATATCACATGCATCTCACTGAGACAATGCCTATGGATGATGATTAATATCAGCTGTGATCATGAGGGCTTTTTTTAGATTGTTCAAATTAACTTGATATTTACCTACCCTGCTTTCCAAACAACAGACTGTCACTAATTTAGTGTGTGAGGCCTTTCCTAAGTGAAGTGATGTAAGTATACCAGACTGTGAATATTTTTAGCAATTCTCTTCTGACACCACTCACAGATACTATTAACGTACTGTAACGTGCCTTTGTGTGAAGTAGTTCTCTCCAGTTTGAAAACTTCAGGCACAGTAGTCACTATATATATGCATAACCTCATGAAATTCAACAAGCCCAAGTGTAAAGTCCTGCATGTGGGTCAGGGCAAGCACAAGCACAAGCACAGGCTGAGCAGAGAATGGATTGAGAGCAACCCTGAGGAGAAGGGCTTGGGGGTGTTTGTTGATGAGAAGCTCAGCATAAGCTGGCAACGTGCACTTGCAGCCCAGAAAGCCAACCGTATCCTGGGCTGCATCAAAAGAAGTGCTGCCAGCAGGTCAAGGGAGGTGATTCTGTCCCTCTGCTCCACTCTCATGAAAACCGATATGCAGTACTGTGTCCAGCTTTGGGGTCCCCAATATAAGAAGGACATGGACCTGTTGGATTGAGCCCAGAGGAGGACCATGAAAATGATCAGAGGGCTGGAGCACCTCTCCTATGAAGACAGGCTAAGAGAGCTGGGGTTGTTCAGCCTGGAGAAGAGAAGGCTCAGGGGAGAGCTTAGAGCAGCCTGTCAGTACTTAAAGGAGGTCTACAGGAAAGGTGGGGAGGGACACTTTACCAGGGAGTGATAATAAGAAGAAATTATTTACTCTGAGGGTAGTGAGACACTGGAACAGGTTGCCCAGAGAAGTTGTGGATGCCCCATCCCTTGAAGTGTTCAAGGCCAGGCTGCATGGGGAAACCTGATCTAGTGGAAGGTGTCCCAGCCCATGGCAGGAGTTTGGAACTAAACAATCTCCAACTCTAACCCTTTCATAATTCTGCAGTTCTGTGCAAGTGGGAAACTGTCCAGAGCAACCAACTAGCGTACTGCAAACTCACTCCCTTATCTCACTGCTTCTCTGTGCAAACTCTGAGCAGAAGGATGCAAGCAGTCAATACAACCAAGTATTTGTAGCTTAATGACTTACTGCATGTGGCCACCATCATGCACACACTAGCTGGGAATCACATAATTTTCACATAGATTTGGAAAAGGCAGCTTGAAACAATTGTATTGTAACCAACGTACTCTATTATTATTGGCTAAACTATATTTCATTGTACACCATAACCTAGAATACATTATCTTAATTTAATACTAAGGAAAGTTGACTCCTGGGTGCCTCCTCGACAGGCCACATCTACACCAGAAATTTTTTTTAGCTGTTGTTCTCTAGACTGCTGCAGGATAGTCTGGTTTTGGTCATTCTTACTGTTATGAGTAAGACCAAATGGCACAGAGGTGAACATCTAGAGACCTGCTTACACAGCTGTTTCCATTGTTGCAATAAGTGGTGATGTTGCAGCAGTGTTGCGTATGGATGTAATGTTAGCAAAGGCAGTAAAAGCTCAAGTAAGAATCAAGAATCTAGTGAAATCAACAATTCAGTTGAACTAGACTGAGTCTAGCGTTAAGTACTCATCCAAAGAACACAAAGTGCATAGAGCACTACCCCAGGTCTTTCTACAAAACTGGCTACAACCAGAATTCCTGCACTCAGAGAGAAAAAGGCTGGTTGGGGAAAGGGAAGCCCTGGTTCCTGCAAAGGCTTGGCAACAATCAGGCCAAGACCCACTGATTTTCAAAGACACATGGTGTTTTCAGGACACATGGCACAGAAATACAGAAGTATAGTATGTTACACATATTTAGGCTTCTCAACCTCAGTCAACCACTAGTTAAAAGCAAACAGACAACATTAAAATTTCAGGGCTTTGGCTTTCCCCTGCTGACTGGACGTAAAATGCTAACACTAGTTTGGTCAGTTGATCATCTCAGAGATTCACTTAAGATGAAAAAGAAGTAGGAAAACCAAATAACAATTATCTGCCTCTTGTTTTGCCTCATCTGTGACTGGAAGTGAAAAGAGCATTGAGATGACAGAATGTTTGTTTAATTATTCATTTAAAAGCAGAAGGTCTTTGTCACCAGATGCTGTGTGTTGTGTTTGTGTTGACCTGTCTTCCCTGACTTGCCATTACTTGCCAATTTTCCTATTTTCCTATTTTAATAAATAACCTGTGTGGATCTTTCCCACAGAGACATGGAAGTCAGAAATATTAATAAACCTCTGAAACAATGGTTTGAATGCTTAGAAAAGCATACTATTTGCAGAATCATAAACTAATCAGGTTCATATCCATTGAAGAAAAATTCTGTTTCTTATTAATTTGACCATTTTGAACTTGACAGCAACCTTTGAGTGGTGAGATGAGGTAATGCTCTTTTCCAGAGCACAGAAGTAATTATCTGATCACGTGTGGAATCATGGCTGCATCCACCCTCCCATGCCAATTGTAAAGCCCATCATTAGAAGAAGCAGGATGTGGCTAGGGTTTCCACCAGATACATATAAAGGGGCAAAACCAGCAAGCTCCTGGGAAAAACAGAAAACGTGGCAGGCTTGCCTGAGATAATTGTTGTTTTTATGTTTTTTTCTGGTCTAGCCTGAAGCAGGAATAAACAGAAACAATTTCCAACTTAGTTTCACAATCTCAAGAAGTCTGTGTAGGTTTCAAAGAATCATCAGAAAGTCCAGATGCTTATCTCAACAGCACCTTGGACACTCTTGAAGCTTATCCAGCAGAACGGTTCCTGTGTGGCTGCTGAAAGGTCAGCTCTGGAGGGATTTTGGAGTTCTCCTTTCCCAATGAAAGTACAATTCAGGAATATTGTGTAGAGCTAGAGTTTATGTTTACCTGAAAAAGGAGTCTGAGTACTAGACCTTCCTTTCTATTTGCATTCCACATAAATATTAGTATTTATGTATTAATACCTTCAAAGCACTTTTTAGGTATTAGCTGAGTTTGTCTTTTAATGTGTATCAGTACATCATTAAAAAAATTCTGGCACATTATCCAGTCTGCCCATGAGAATTAGGTTGTGCATGGACAGGCTGGAAAAACAGAAAGAGGTAGGATTTGCCCTTCTAAAAGGGTGCACATCTGGCATGCACAGGGAACCCATGTGTGATGTGCGCATGAGAAACCTTCAGCAAAAACAGGTCTTTAAAGTAGTGCCGTTGACTTGTAAAGTAAGTCTGCAGTCCAGCAAGCAGTGGGACTGATGACTGGACTGCATAAGATGGAGCTTCTTGTTTGCACAACGTTACAGTTGTGCTTATGTGTTCTCAAAATCAGGGTCCAAATATAACTGCTAGAGTGAGGTTTTAGCATGAATGGGAAATCAGTAGTTCTTAGAACACATTTGAAATAAAAGCCTCATGATCTCACTCCATTTTCCAAGCTTGACATTTATTAAAGCATAATAATTATTATTATGCTTTAATGATATTTAAAGGGATTTAAAGGGATAAAGAAAAAGGTGAGCTCTTTGACTTTCCCACATTGACTTTTATGATAGAAATTTAATTGGATGAAAATTCTGCCTTGTTTACAATATTAAAAATAACTCAACAAATTAAGAGTTGTGGGGTTTGGGGTTTTTTTGTTTGTTTGTTTGTTTTTAATTAAGGCAAGTAGCCAAGCACCATAAGCACTATGCAAGTTCTTAAAAAGTCCCTAAGGCTTTAAAAATCTAAAAATCCCCTATTTACTTAAAAACTGCCTTCTACTTGTGCTGGGAAGTGACATTGCTCATGCCTGTTGTACAGACCAAAGGGTCAGAAAAACTGCAGCAGGATCAGATCCATGTATGGTTGCTGAAGACCATGCTAGCCAGCTGTGAAGAGCAATGGGGTGCTGATGGCCGGATCCAGCATCAGAGAGTTGCTGGAAGGCCATAACTCTGGGCAGCTTTTTCAATAGTCAGGGGCTCTAGCAGGGAATACCCTTGCTCAGTGTCCAAGTTCAAGTATTCAGGGAATGCGTAACTTGGGGTTGGCACCTTGTAACACTGGCAGGTGCCTTGGGAAGGAGCCTTGCTGAAGGACAGCTCCCCACCTGTTCCTTCTCCCATCCAGAACCCTAAGGTTTTCTAACAAATCACATTGCCTTAACTAGCAAAGATGTTCAGTGAGTGACAGGTTTCCTGTACTGCTGTGTAAATCCGTAGATCTTGCAGGACCTTGCACTTGGCCTGGTTGAACTCCATGAATTTTGCACAGGCCCACCTTTCAAGCCTGTCCAGGTCCCTCTGGATGGCATCCTTTCCTTCCAGAGTGTCGATCGTGCCACTGAGCTTGGTGTCGTCGGCAAACTTGCTGAGGGTGCACTCTATCTCACTGTCCGTGTCACCGACAAAGATGTTAAACAGCACTCCAATCATAAAAGCCATCCCACCATGTCTCTATGATGCCAATAAGATCATAGCCCTGGAGATGTGTGCACATGTCTAACTCCTCTTGCTTGTTCCCCATGCTACATGTATTTGTCTAAAGGCACTTCACCTGGGTGGCTGATGGAGCTAACTTACTGGCTGCAGTGGCTGCATTTCCTTTGTGCTGCTCTTCAGGTGACCTTCCTTTGAGGTGTTTTATCTGCGACTCCCTGGTTTCTATTGCCTCAGGAGCTCCTGGCTGGTCCCCATAAGACTTTGAGTGTGTTGCAGTGTACCCAACACGTCTCAGAGCAACAGGTTAAGGGCCTTTGCTAGTGACCCTTCCCACAGATCTTGGCCCTCATCATCCCCACCATCCCTTGGCCATCATGATTAAGCTTTACTCTTTGGAAGTGCATTTTTAAACTTTTTGTTCAGTAAGTCACGGTTTGCTAATTTTCAGATTTGCCTTTAAGCTCCTGTCTAGATTGTGCAAGTCCTGATGGCAGTGAGGTCTGTAGCTCTTGTCCATGGACATTGCTAGACACTACAGCTTTCCCCATACTCTGCATCACCTGGACACCTGCTCATATTTCCCCTGACTGTGGCCTCATAGTCTTTCTCACAAAAGTCACAGAATTCTTGGATTGAATTTATATTGGGAAAAGCCTGTCTCCTGACTGCATGCACAAGTTTTAACACGTTGGCACCCTGAATCAACAGACCCACATAGCGCTACTGTATTATAGCTGCAACCATATACTTAACCTTTAAATGCTATGTTTGCAAGGGATTTGTAGATATAAGATTACATCTTCTAAATCAGTGTGCTACTTAATTGATCTGCAAATGTGTGGGAAAAGTTAGTTTAATAAAGTACCTGTCAAGTAAGAATTTTTTTTTTGTTTACTTATTTTGATGTCCTTGTCTTATACAGTAGGGGAAATAAGATCTAGATTATAAATCCATTTCCTATTCCAAAAAGCTTTCTTAAATCCTCTGAAGTTGTTACTTCAAGCAAGCATCCTAGTTTGTAAAAACAGAGTAAACAGAACCAATTTTCTTTTCAGTAGTTTTACTTTTTAGCTAAGCCTTTTCTAACTAACTGAACTGATTTTGTGCAGAAACTGTTCACTCTTAGATTGATAAGCCCTATGTTTATAGTTAATGCCAAGGAATGGTATTCAGAGATGCTTTTGCTTATACGTATTGCTATAACAACCAAGGTCAGCTAACTTTGTTATTTGCCCCATTAGAGGGTTGGAAAAGTGTAGATGGGTTGCACCTGTGGAGAGAAGCAGACAAGACAGGTAACTCAAAACCGACCAAGAGTATTCCATCCCATGCTGCCCCATGCTCAGTATAAAAGCTGAGATCAAAGGGTCAGCTCTCTTTCTCCAATGAACGGCATCCAAGGAGGACTCTGTATGTTCACCTGCCTTCGATCCTGATTCAAGCATTCCTGACCCCGGCTGTGGAATCCAGCTCCTATCCATTGCTGAGTTCAATCTAAGATTTTTACTGTGCCCGCTGGTGATGCGATCATCATCCTGGGAGCTTGATATGGTTTGAATATATTGTATATTATTATTATTATTGTCATTATTATTATTAATAATAATAATATTAATACTTTATTAATATTGTCATTAAAGTAGTTTAGTTTTTTCCTAAACTCATAAATCTCTTTATATCTTCCTCTCCTCTCTTTGGAGAGAGAGGTGCAGGGGGATCATCTGTCATTCTTATTGGCCAGTCTGGCCCAAACCACAACTGCAAGGCTTCTTAGAATGCTTCATCCTACTCAAATCTTTTGCAGATTATGAATACATTTGCTTGTTTAAACACTTTCCAAACGCCTATATAGAGTTAGAGTCTCTTAATGTGAGCTGTGCTGAAAAATGTCATACCATTTGAAACATCATAAATAGTTCTAAAAATAGTCTCAATTTTTAAAAAGGTGTTTTCATAACTTCAAAACTAGTAATTCACACGACTTAGAGGAAGTAGAGGTTAAAAGAGTGTCCTGGGTCTGGCGGGGATAGGGTTAATTCTCCCCAGGACCTAGCAGGGA
>KZ507740.1:4098-15751 GCA_002844005.1 Limosa lapponica baueri
GCTGCTCCAGTACTGTGGCTGGCGTCACAAGATTTTGTTCTTGAATATGATCATCATCGGTCCCTTCCCTACCTCCATCTCTTCAAGTACAGTGACAGACACCTAGAACGGATGAAGTTATAAATGAGATCGCCACGATGCCCTGGCCCTCAAAAGGATGTTGATCTCCCTTTGCAAATGGCAGTTCTGGCTCTGCAGGAAGGGACCTTCTGATCTCTGCCCGAGCCTTTGGGCTGTGCTCCAGCTGGAGGGGCCGGCTGTTCTCAGGGGTAGTTTATTGAGGGCCAATTAACTAACAGAACTTACTTGTGGTCCCAGTGACTGCATCAGGATCAAAAGCTGATTGTTACCTTCTATATCAGGAAATGTATACCTTTGCAGGAAAAACCCCCAATGACTTCTGATAAGTAACTTTATGGCTGTAGCATAAAAGAGCTTTTTTGTTCCAGTCGCAAGGTCTTTTCCATTGCTTAAAATCAGATTTTGCTTGGTGTAGTTCATTGAACTCCACAAAGTACAATTATTCACTAAAATCAGAATTAACGTTAATGTTAGTGTAATGCAATTTATGAACAATTTAAAAAAACATTCAGCACTTACATTTATGACAGAATTATAAGTTTTAAAAAAAATGAATATCGAGCTCTGCTTCTCCTCACACAGATTACTGGTCTGCACAACAATTCCACAAATCCTTCTGGAACAAGGCAAGTAAGAAAGTCCTGGTTCTGCCATGATTACTTACCTGCTGTGAAGCCAACAGGGCTGCTCGGAGCATAGGAGTACATGGATCAGGTATTGTGGGCTGGAATCCTGCTCGCTTCCCAGCTGCTGTGCTTCTGGGTGAAAGTCTGAACCGTTTCCTAGAGCTGAACCCGCAAAGGCTGTAAATCCTAGTGCTGCTTTTTGCAGACCCCAGTTTTACTGGCAGGTTGGCTTTTCTGCCCCATCCTTGTTATCGTGATACTGATTAATGCTTTGCAGTCTCTCAACTTGCCTTTTCTCTGCTGCCCCTTCTCCATCTCTTTGGCCATGGAGGGAGCCTGGGATGTGAGACTTCCCCATGCCCCAAACTGTTGAATCTGCACAGACTATGGAGGTTGGAATATAATTTTTGGAGAGAAATTGCAGTATGGTAAGGAGAGGTGAGAGGGAGAACGCCAGTGATTTTGGAAACTTGTATTTCATTTCTTGCTGCACCTCAGCCATGCCTGGTCGCTTTGGTATCCACTGTTAACTGCTAAAAAAAGCATCTGCTGAAATCAGCGGAGCTCGGTGTCAGATACTTTTTAGCCCTCTTCTGTCTAGTACTCTAGATGCTTTTCTAAGTAGTTAACTGAGGTACTTAACTTCTAAAATGTCATGCTAAGTCATGCTAAGCCTCCATTCCTTACCATGAAGAGGGCATAATTGTTTTTTCTCATCTCAGTTCTGGGTATTTCAGGGTACCTGTCACCCTACCAGCTCTGTTTCCCCATAGATGATGCTGCACAGAGTACAAATGCAGGCTCGTCTTGCTTCATTAAATAAATAAGTATCTGTAAGACTTTGTCCTCTCTGCCTTGCTATACATCATATTGTCTGGTTTAGGCTGTGTGTTCTCGGATGCACAGCAGGGTTTTGATGGAGATTGCACCTTTTAAATACTGCAGCAGATACAGCTGTGGCTGGTGCTGCTCGGTGGCTAGAAATGGTGCTTTTGGTGATGAGGTATCTATTGCTTTCAAAAGAGCAGTTGTGTAGCGCAGCTGGCCGTGTTCCATACAGCGTGTTCATTTGCTGGAATTGCCTTTCTCAGATCATGTTTCCTCTGTGTTTCTGCCTCATGGAGGAATGTGGAGCTGGTAACCGCTGCCAGATGAACAGATCCTGTCCTGACTCTGATGTTCCTCTCGCCACTCCTTTGCTGCCCGGTTGATTTGGCTGCTGCCCAGAGGTTTCATACCAATGCAATAAAAACCAGTCACCTGATGGCAGGAGGAGGTATTAAGCCAAACAAGCTGCTCCTTCCTTGCTCTGTGCAATGCAGGAAACTAAGAGGATGTAATTTTCACTAGTAAAACTCCACAGAAGTACATGCAACAGGTGGGCAGGGGTTCCAGAGAGGCTGGTGGGCACATTGCACACTCCTGGTCAGTTCATGGGCCAGACCAGTGCAGTCTCTTGTTATGTAGCTGGAGCAAAGCACTGTGTACTAACCTCCTCCTTTCCCACCTAGCATGAGGAACGTGGCAGGTCCTTGCAGTGACCCCCAACACCCAGTGAAAGGCTTTTTCTTAGAGGGGCAGCATCATTCGATGTTCACTTGATGCCCTGGTGGCTTGGCAGCATTCCCAGTCCGTGTGCCTCATCTGAGCACTTCTCCAGGGTGGGTGGGAGTTTGAGGAGATGGCAGTCTCCATAGGTCTGGTTTGGGTGGAGAAGCTGCTGTGTTTTTTTCTGTGGGATATGGCCCTCTCCTTCCCGTGAAGGAGAGAAAACTGCAGCTTTGTGCTCAGCTGCTGTGGCACTACAACAAATGAAAAGTTGGGGTAACCTTTGCATTTCTCTACCCTGAGGAGCTGGGAGTGGAGTCTCTGCTGTCAAAGGTGGCTTGGGAGAGCACTGTTGCAGAAGTAGCACCACTGATGCACCCCACCTGCACCCATGAGTTCTTTCCTGCTGAAGCCGCCCAGAGGAGAAGGACATTCATCTCCTGACACGTGGACACCAGCAGAAGCTGGTCACCAAAGCCTGAACCAGCATGGTAATCCCAGAATGTGTTTTCCTGCGATTATCCCAGATAATGAGCAGTTTTGCAAGACAAAATGCAGGCGGACCAAGAGCGGAACCCGCCCAGGTGCCCGGGTGTCCTGCCTGCCGCAGTCAGGGCTCTCGCTGCCCATGGGGGCTGCTCTCGTAGGTGGTCTGGCAGCGCAGACACGGGGCTGCTCACCACGGGGGCCTGCTGGGAGGAAACCCTTCATCACATCTCAGTCACGGGGTTGCTGCAGCACCTTTGGATGAAACAAGCTCTCTGAAGGCCAACTGAGCCTTTCACAAAGACTTTCTCATTGAATCCTCTCCTTGCCGGATTTCTCATTGCCTGCGGTGTGAAAGCAATAGCAGGCAGCAAGGCTTCCTCGCGTCACAGCTCTTTGTTCCTCTTTTATATTAACTCTCTGTGTGAAATTCCTGTTTACTCGCTTGTACTGCTCTTGGGCCATCTTTAAGGATCTCTCTGGGTGTATTAGCATCTTTAAGTGGCGGTTTTTATTCACTGTCAACTCTGTAAGCGCAAGATTGGTGTGCAAAGTGATGGTATTGGTGCTTCTTTTATTTTTTCTTTTCTTGATCCCGAGGTGAGCTGGTTCAGGGAACTAAACAAGCAAAGAAACAGTCCAGCAAAACCAGGCAAGTGAGTGGTTTTCTGCTGGGTCCCTTCCCTGAACCAAGTGCCTGCAGAATCGGGTAGATACCGGCAGCTGTGCAGGAGAGTGGCTCTTGGGAGCACTGGTGCTGAAGTCCGCTTAATAAATAAGACCCCCTTAACTGCAAAAAATCACATTTTCAGCCTCTGGAGGGATTTTGCCATTTTTACTGGCCATAACCATTGCTATTTTTCTTAGCAGTCATGTAACAGCTGCTGAAGGAGATCGGTGGTGACCCATGTAGTGTGTAATTGGTGACTGCTGCTCCAAGGCATCGGGGCAGACACATCCTGTGCCAGCACAAAATGATTCACGAGGGTAACAGCACAGTTTGCTCTCTGTGGTAGGTCATTGCGGTTTCTTGACTGAAGGGCAGTCTATATAAAGATTTGTTCTGCAGGCATCTTTTCACCACAGAAAAATGATGGTTAATCCATTATAACACTGTCAGCTAGAATAGTTTCATTTCCCTTCTGTACAAGACTTTTCATATATGTCTGTGCCTTGGTAACCACTTGCAGGAACTTTAAAACCGTCTAGTTGGATGCCCAGAAATCAAGCCCAGAAGTGTCCTTTATGTTAGTGATTTGGTTTTTCTGAAGCCACTTCAATATTTATTTTCAATGAGTCGATTCTTTTGAACTCATTTTGCCAGCTCTCCACTCATGTTGCTTCCTTGTGGTGAAAAGATGATGTAAAATGACTTGCTGCAAAATCCTAGCCTCAGTAAACTTAATGTTCTTGATTGAAAGAAGGTGAGCAATAGAGCCTAGAGCCCTTGCCTTCTTGATTTGCATTCAGAAACACTTAATTGATTGGCATGTGGGGGATTGTCCAGTATGGGTGACATCTAGACTCTAATTTTATTCATGGAATGATCTGGCTTTTCCTCTAGATTTCTAAAATCAAAAGAAAAAAGATTTATAAAACACATTGATGGTCTATTGTTAATAAATGCACAACTATATCATGGGCCTGTAGCTATGATCTTGTACAAACAGAGGCAGACGAAAATCACTAGACAGACGTTTGTTTGATCAAAGGCAAGTTGAACACTGCAGTGAAAATCCAGCATGATTTCACCTGCTATTGAGCAGTGCTCAAGTGTATACCTGAAGTGACAGCTTAAATAAACATAGTGGGTAACCCAAGGCCATTAAGTTCTTAGTGATTCAGGAACGTGTTGGTCTGCTTTATAGATTTTACAATGAGCAGTCATTAGTAATTTCCATGAACTGTCGTTGGAGCAAACATCATTCCAGTCCAGTGTTCCTGATTTTTGTAGTGCTGACTACAAATTCTTCCTTTCTGTTTTTGGCATTTATTTGGTGTTAACAAACTTCCTGGTCCCATGCCTCTTACTAAAGATGCTCTTAAAAAGAGTGACACAAATTACTGTTGGTTTCCCATTGGCTATGAATTCACTTTTCATTAAGAACTGCCACAAAAGCAGTGCTTGCTTTAATCAGCTCTAGTCTCATTGTTTGGAAAGGCGTGCAGGGTTGACTGGCTTTCTCAACTTGATCTGTGCTCACAGTAATGAAGCATCAGGCTAATGAGACCATTGCCATTACAATTACCAGCTTATTAAATCCTAATTAGAGACCCAATTCGGCTAGGTGCTGAGTGCTGGTTGCAATAGCTGAATATCTTCATGTGCCCATTTTTGATCCCTAGTTGAAAGCAGTACTTGAAGAGTATTGAAGCTCCCTGTTCATGTATAAGGTCTGTTTCAGTGCTAATAGGGTAATTGACCCTAATGATGTTGGCTGGTGTGTAATGGTCAGAGCTGCCTTTCCTTCCTCTGAGAAGCCCAGCGTCAATGTCATTGTTTAATGGGCTGTGATTCACACGACAGAAGGCTGTGTGAGGCTGAAGGACAACATTTCCTATATAATGTTCTGTGGCAGATTGTTTTCTGCACATTCATGCACTAGTGAAAGGAGTTTGCAACTTTATTGTTCATCAGTGCCAATTAAATGCAAACTCAATGTTAGCCAGACATGCTTCCTCCTGAATAAACAACTCAATTCTGTCCTCCGGAGGCTGGAAATTTTTAAATGTGCAGTGTCTCTTTTAGAATTTAATTTCCAAATGGCCTTCCCCCTGCCTGCTTTCTGTTCTGTACGAGTTATTGAGCTGAGCAGGTAGTGTCGGAACAATAGCAGGGCACTTTCCAGAAGTGCGTTAAGGAGCACCTCTTATGTCTGTCATGGGCTTGTTGTTTTGCTGTTGTTTCTGTTGGAGGAAGGTTGTTTGAACTCTTCTTGGTCTTCATCTTGTGGAGATGAAGTTTTAGGCTCACATTTTCTAGCTTGTGGAGTTCTGCTATTCGTGGCAGATATGTCTTTGCAGGACTTGAAGACTTTCAGCCCAGTCTGCCAGTGACGGCTGCTCCCAGGTATGGAGAGGTGATGCCTGGACTGTCCTCCCTTCTCACCCATCGACCCCCAAAGTCTGAGCTGAGGGAGAGCCCTCTGGGGTAGATGCCCTGTAGGGAAGGGACTGAGTTTGTACGTCAGTCCCTATGCATACCTGTGTACATGCCAGCAGTGTGCCCAGGCAGCCAAGAAGGTCAACAGCATCCTGGCCTGTATCAGGAACAGTATGGTGAGTAGGACCCAAGAGGTGATCATCCCCCTGTACTTGGCACTGGTGAGGCCCCACAGTGGGGGGGTGCTGTGTCCAGTTTTGGGCCCCTAACCACAAAAAAAGACATTGAGGTGCTGGAGCGGGTCCAGAGAAGGGCAACAAAGCTGGGGAGGGGTCTGGAGAATAAGTCTAATGAGGAGAGACTGAGGGAGCTGCGGTTGTTCAGTCTGGAGAAAAGGAGGCTGAGGGAAGACTTATTGCTCTCTACAACTCCCTGAAAGGAGGGTGTAGAGAGGTGGGAGTCGGTCTCTTCTCCCAAGTCACAGGCGATAGGACAAGAGGAAATGACTTCAAGTTGCGCCAGGGGAGGTTCAGGTTGGATATTAGGAAAAATTTCTTCACTGAAAGGGTTATCAAGCCTTGGAATGGGCTGCCTAGGGAAGTGGTTGAGGCACCATCCCTGGAGGTATTCAAAAGATGAGTTGACATGGTGCTTGGGAATTTTTTTTGTCAGAGTTAGGTTGATGGTTGGACTAGATGATCTTAAAGGTCCCTTCCAACCTAGGCAATTCTGTGATTCTGGATGTGAAGGAGATTCTTCCCATGGCAGAATCAACCAAGCAGCCAGAACTTCTTGTGTTGGTGTGCAGATGTGACATTCTCCATAAATGCTAGGTAAAATTAACATTGCAGCAGTCTTGTCATACCCCAGTCTTTCTCAAACTTTTTTTTTTTTTTTAATACTGTGCCATTCCTATTTAATTCCCAGCAATCTCTCCTGAAGCAGTGTTCTGCTCTGGATATTGTATAGAGGCAATATCCAGCCTTCCCAGTGATGCTCCATGAGTGTATGATGCCAGATGTCTTGTACTGCAAACAGCCGCATAAAAGCAATCTTGTCCCATTTGAATTTAGGCTGGATTTCTTCACAGGTGTCTTCTAAGATAGATACCCTTAACTTTTAGTGCTTTGTCTTCTTGCAGGATTATCTGCATCTCTACACCTGAGCTCAAATGGGGCTCCCACGAATCCATAGCTCCAAAATGCTGCCCTGATCACTTTTGAAAAGCTAGTGAAATGGAATGGGACTTGTTTTTCAGGCTTAGTTGAAGTAATAATTTTTTTTGTGTGTTGCTATTGTGTTACAGATGAAAGCTAATTTCCTGAGTTTGATCTTGATATCTCTCACAGGGCTCTCCATAGCTCTGAAAAAGCAGGCTCAAGTGCCCGAGGTGCCTGGAACCAATTCTGTTTTAGAGGGTTGTTAACATCCTATAACAGAACATTCAAACACTTAGTGTTAATCACTGGTGCTTTACTTGCCACGTTAATTGGAAGAATAATGTCTTGTCTTTGTTATGCGAGTGGAGAACTGAATGCTAAATGTAGCAGCCAAATTGCATTTCTGCTTCTTTCCCTCTCTCACTCCTCCCAGATTTAAAGATTCATCACAACTTTTAGCAGTCCACATCATTATTGGGATTTCCACTGCGTACCCCCTTTTGACCTTTAGAGGCTGAGGACTGTTCCTGCTGGTTGCTTACCAGCCTTTCCCTTTGCAGCTGGTCCTGGATCTGAAGTCAGATATTTCACTTAGCAACCTTGCTAATGAGGAATGAGATCAAGACTAAGTGAGCATTTTCCCTCCTGGGGACAACAAATCGACCAAGGCTCACTATAAGAAGCAGTAAAAAGCAGGACTTGGTTTCATGCCATCTGGGCAGTTTCCATGCAGAATGTGTTTGGAGTCTTACCAGACCTGGAGGAAACTGCCTGGCTTCTAGTAAGAGACTGTATTGCAAGGGTTCATTTGAACCTTCATGTTTTAGTTTTAAGCTAGTCCCTGAACTTGGCAGTAATGCAAAAACATATAAAGCACATAAAAAAAATCCCTATCTTAAAAGGCAATTCCAAAAGTTCATTTCTTATCTCTTCAAAGATGGAAAAAGTCTCATCTATTTAGTTTCTTGTTCCCTCACAATGTGAAATTGGAACATAGCACTTAGGTGTTACTGTGGTAATCAAGCTTTAAAATATTTTGAAATAGATAAGAGTCCTAAAACACTGGCACACAGGATGTCAGAGGAGAGGTTTTGAGCCATGAATATTCCTAAGAAAATCCAACTTATTTCCTGACTTGCTTTGGAAATAGGGATGTTTCTGGCATGACACTAACTCTGCTTTCTGATTTTATTTTGAAAATTGAGCAAAGATCTGATTCCATTCAAGTGAAATGTCACTGGCCCAACAGTCGTGCTTTTTATAGGACAGCGATGCTTCTTTCCTTGCCCTTACATTCTTGGTTTCCTCCTATTTTGAATTAGCAAAGCTCTGATCTTACATCTGCTAGGCACTTGTGTAAAGACAGCAGGGGGGAAAACTGGACTTGATGTACTCAAGCTCAGTCCAAGCGATCCTGTGTGCTTGGCTAAGATCTTGTTCTTGTGTCTGCTTTGGACCATCTCTTTTTGCTCTTCAAATGGTGTTGGGTTTGAAGAGAGCTGCTCGATATGAGTGAGAATGGACCAAGAAATGACAAATTCTGGGTTTGGCATGCCAGCCCCACACATCATAGAATCATCAGCCTGTCCTTGTTTTGTTCAATAGGACTAACGCTGTCCCCGAGTAGGAGACTTTGAGCTGTGAGACACCAGTTGATTAGAATATTTTCTAGGTTTACATACAGGTTATCTCAAGCAGGCAGGGTTTAGTAATTAGACCCAGCAGAAATGATCTGTTGGATTTTTGAGCCTTCAGCCTCAGACAGATGTATTTTTTTGTATTGCTTTGAATCCCAGAGAACAACTGAAGAGTCAGTGTTAGGCACTCTGCAAAGCTCTGGGAGATGTGAGTCTGATATCAATCTCTTAATTACGGTGGTTTCATTTCCTGAAACCTTTATTCTCTGGTATAACTTTATTGAAAGATCTTGGTTGCAATTAACCTTTAAATGCTTAGACAGTTGTGAGGACTGCTGAATCCCTTAATGCATTAAGAGATTAAAGATGCCTTTTGATGGTGGGAATTCAGCTTCTGGGCTGTCTGGGATGGGTCATTTCCATTGTCTCTCCCCTGTTTAGATTTTGTGCTGTATGCAGTGCCTTTGTACTCACTCATTTCCTCCAGGTCTCCACTGTCACACCTTCACCCATGTCCCCAGGCTTGTTGCTGCAGCCAAGGTAAAACTGTTTAAAGTCATGCATAAGCAGCTGCTGTCCAGGACAGGCTTCAAGAGAATCTCTGGGCTTTGTTTTTATGGTTTGTAAGTGTTTCTCTGCAAAGACAGACTTGTGGAGTCCCGGATAAGGCACTGACCCAGAGACTTTCGAGCATGCTGCATCCCTTTCTATTTGCCCTGTGAACAGCACATGCTGCAAACCACACCTTTACCATGGTCATATGTTCATAGAAGACTCCACTTACTGCTTAAAAGAAGACTATTTACAGTCTGGAGTGTTACACGCTTCAGAGATACAATTCAGTAAAATAAATACTCTTGAACTTTTCCAGTTTTCCAGCAATTTGACAGCAGCAACTATTTGTGTAACATGTTTCTTCCTGGAGAGGATCATAGCATGGCTCTTTGAACCATTAATTGAAGACAGGAGTCCTTAGATATATCTGTTGCTATGTGAATGGCATGCTCTGACTTTCACACCTCTTTGTGCATCTATTGTGGAAAAAAAAAAAAAGTTTTCACTGTCTTGCACACAAGCTACAAGGCTTAATTTATCACTGGTGATAATTTAAGTGCTCTGAAGTGATTGATTCAGTGTCCATGAAAATGCATGGTTTCGCCGTCCGTGTTTGGTAAATAGACAGCTCTGATACCCAGATCTTGAGCAGGCTCTTTGAATAGAGGAGAATTTTGCATGTTAGTGGTAGAGATGCCTCTGGCATGGCAGATCAGAAAGAGAAAAAGGTAAGGAGAGCTTGTAATGATGATAACTACAGGAATTTTGATCAGGTGGATTAAGGCATTTACTGATGGGATAATGGTCATTAGTACATACCTTTTTTTTTTTTAAATATGAAGATGAATTGCTAAAAAGCAGACAATTCTAATGAGATGAACAGGAATCTTTCATACAATGCTTATTTCTTTGCAGCTGTCTTTTTTTTTTTCCCTTGTTAATCATGAAGCAAACTAGTTGATAAAATAGACTGGCAAAGCTGGGTGATGGAGCAGGGAACCAGGGTGTGGGAGCAGGGAGGGGATGTGGTACCTGTTCACACAGCTGGTGGGACCATCCCTGGGGAGAGTGTAGCCACCTGTATGTTTAAAATAAAGTAGACAAAGTAGAAAACATGTAGAAAAGAATCAGAGACAAGAGAAGAGCCTGGCAGCAAGAGACTCAAGCAGACATGCCTGTTTAGCTAATGGAAATACCGTGAGGGCACTTGATTAGAGCATATTAATGCTTTCATGGAGATGATTCTTGGTTAAAAGGGTTCTTTTCTGTAGCAACAGAAGTAATAGTGAGAGGGACTGATTGAAGCTGAACAAATTAGGAGAAATTTCTTTTTAGGATATCAATTGCTGGAAGAAGCTGCTGGGAGGGTGGCAGGTACCCAGATGTCCCCATGTCTCGACCAGCTCATAGTGAAGAATTTAATCTTTTGCCAAATATATTTTGTACTTCAGTCAGATGTGATTTTTCCATTTCCAATGCAGCAGGCTGGAGCTATGTGTGAGGGTGTTTCAGCAGAGACTGGGTGGTCATCATCCCTGCCTGGCAGTGGGTGCTGCATGAACCCCGTGTATGGACCAGCTCTGGGGAACAACTTCTTTCTGCAGCAAACCCAGACCTTGGGCTTTAAAACATCTCCTTAGAAAAACATTCCCCCATCCCAATGGGCCAAAGCCAGGTAAGGCAGAGACAACTTGGAGTGGAGCTTGGTCCTGCCCATAAATCCTACTGAAGAAAAACATTTCCAAGAGGAATCGTAGATTCTTTTGTGAAAAATTCATGTGCTAGCCCTTCAGTGTGCTTTAGATCATATGAAAAATTACAAGCTTCTATGTAGGTCCATGCATTGACATATATAGTGAAATACCTATTAGTAATCATGCGAACTGTGATTAATGAGCTGTGTCCCATGGGTAAGGCATCTAAGGCTGCTGTTGAATCAGGTTGTTGATCCTTTAAGGTGAACTTCCTGTTACTGATGCTGATAATTTATTTTTTTTTTAAGGTAGTGGAGCCAAGCGTGAGGTCAGCCTGTTGCCGCTGGCTGCCTCCTCTGGACATGTGGATGTGTGCTGAGGGGGAGGACGAGTTGCACTGACATTTGCATTGGCAGTGCCCAGTTTGGATGTGTACAAAACCAGGATGGAGGCACTGATGCAGTCTCACTCTGGTACAATGGGCTTCAAATTAAATATCTTAAGGAATGAAGTCAGTTATGGCTTGTCCCCTGTGATGAGGCATGGGAGCCGATGAAGAAGTCACCGTGCTGAAAATAGGGTAGATGTGAAGAGTTCTGTGCCCTGGGCAAGGATCTGTCTCCTCCTTTGAGGAGTTTCTCCAAGGTGTGGGACTTGGAGACAAGTTGTAACGTCTGACCTCCCTTCTTTAAGTAGGAAGCCCTCTGCAGTCTGTAAAATCTGCACAGCTTTCCTCAGATGAAGGAGAACTGGGGCTACTGCC
>KZ507740.1:46076-62846 GCA_002844005.1 Limosa lapponica baueri
TTTTAATTCTTCCCTCAAACTGCAAAATCTATTATTTACCCGGTGAGCAGGAACACTCATCCTGCCTGGCAGTGTATTAAGCTGCAACTCCCCTATCATGAACTGTGAAGAGGCAGCTGCTAATTGGCAAAGCAGAAATGTGCAGGGCTGTGCCTGCAGGATAAGAGGGGGTGGATTTGAACAGGCAGTTGAGAGAACCAGCTTCATGGTCTCAAAGGGTTTTAGTGCTCTGGAGCTCTTCCTTACACCTACCAAAGGAATACATTAGAAATAAATATTCCTGTATGCAATGGACCCCTTTGGAAAGATTCAAATGCTGGGATTTGCAAAGGTATGTGATAGACTGGTATTATGAGTCCACTTTTGTAATAATAATTTCCAAAAAATGAACATATTATTTAAAGAGCTCTTGGCTAGCTATGGATCCATTTAAGAGCTTCATACAATTCCAACTCTCCTCTGTGACAGTATTCAGTAAATTAATCCAGCAGATAGGAAAAAACCACACTTTTTTAGCAACTGTTGCCAAAAAAACCCAACCCCAAACCAAACCCAAAATCTAAACACAACTGACATAGATTTCATGGTTATTTCAGGTATGTTGCATTGTTAGCAGAAAAAATCTACATAAATATGGGCCAGATACACAGTCTGCTGTCACCACCAGGAACATTTCTATGAGTATCCATGGACGTGGGAGCAAGTCCCTTGCTTAGCTCATAAGGAGCTAAAATTCGTGCCTTCCCTCACCTTAAAATCCAAACTGCATAGTCCCTCTGCTGTGTGGCAATCTCTCTTTACGCTGAATAGAGTTACAGATGGAGCAGAAGCAGAGGCACATGGCGAAGAGACAGTCTGCTGAGGGAAGTGTGTCTTAATTCTATGCATTGCTGCCTGATTGAAATAGCATGAGGAGTGAAGCATGCTTTTAGCAAGTACAATGAACGCACACGATATTCTTAAATTGCTTCTGTCTAGCTTTTAAATGTGTCAATACTTATTCCAGTACCAGTCTGTTATTTAGGAAATGCTCAGCTGCTGTCCCTGTAATTTAATTTCACTCCTAAGCCTTCATCACCACAGAGCCATTTATTCCAGATTTGATCTGAAATTGTGCTTGTGACCCAGGGATGTAGCACATGGTTCATGAACATCATTGCCGATGGCTTTAAATAGAAAATTCTTAGGAAGAGGCACAATCAAATCTCAGGCAAGAAGGAAGGCATGTGCATCAGACATAGATGCGGGGTTTACCTCTTAAGGCAAAGAGAAGTATGTTCTTCTCTTACTTCCTGAGGAGTATATTGTTCTGGGGAAAGAGAGGACATTTCTTTGTCTAAAGTATTCTGTATCCAGCACAAGCAACCTCAGTCATTGCTTCAAGATTGAAAGTTCTCTGTGAGCTGCAGAATACCTTCTAGAAAGGAAATCAACCCTTAAATCTTAAAATCTTTAGAAAGATTTTAAGCAACAGAGAATCCATATTCTCAGAAAGTAGCTCTAATGTCCAATTATCTCCATAGCTAATGTTTTGTGCCTTATTTTTAGCATTAATTTATCCAGCTCCGGCTTTGGCCTCCAGCTCTCATTATGCCTTTGGTAGATTAATAATCTCTCCATTATCAGATGTTCTCTTTGTGTCTGTATGGATTGGAACAGCTTCACCTTTTAACCTCCTCTTGGATGAACTCATATTAAGCTCCTTTGTGTCTTTCATGAGAACAGTGAAGTGTAGTAAAAACAGCCCCAGAGTGCTTGTTTTTCTGGCACTTTTGATAGGGTATTGAGAAACTGAGAAAGAGCAAATAGCAAAGAATATGCCCAGCACCCAGCCACGGTGCTATAAATGGAAGGAGTGAGGTGGGTATAGTCACCAGCCTGATGCAATAGGGTTTTGCTGGCTGTTTGAGGCAGATGGGTACTCTGAGGATAGGCTACCTACGGAGCTAACTATTCACCTCAGTAAATGGTTTGAGCAGTGGGGCCACGTAGAAGGTGAGGACAGGGCTGGAAAAATATTGCAGCCAGGGACTGCAGCTGATCCATTAAAAAGACCCATTAGCTCTGCTGCTAATGAGACTGCACCATTATGAAGACAGGCTGAGAGAGCTGGGGTTGTTCATCCTGGAGAAGAGAAGGCTCCAAGGAGACCTTATCGTGGCCTTCCAGTATCTGAGGGAGCCCACAAGAAAGCTGGAGAGGGCCTTTTTCCGACGGCACATAGTGATAGGATGAGGGGTAATGGATTCAAACTGAAAGAGGGTAGATTTAGATTAGATATCAGGAAGAGATTTTTCACTCTGAGACTGGTGAGGCACTGGCACAGGTTGCCCAGAGAAGCTGTGGATGTCCCATCCCTGGAGGTGTTCAAGACCAGGTTGGAAGGGGCTTTGAGGAACCTGGTCTAGTGGGAGGTGTCCCTGCCCATGGCAGGAGCGTTGGAACTAGATGATCTTTAAGGTCCCTTCCAACCCAAACCATTCTATGATTTGCCATCAAACATTCGTCTCCCTTGGGATGATATTCCTCTGCTTTTATATCCAAGGTCTATGTCTGGATTTTAGCAGCTAGAAGCCACCACAGCATTCCTTACCTGCTCTGTAGTAACTATGCATGTATACAGCCTTACTTAACAGTGAGTGTGAGACAACTAGCTCTTTCTTCACTGCAGGGGCAGCTTTCTCCAAGTACTATTTATTTAGAGACAGTATTAAAGCTGGTGCACAAGAGTTGTGCGTTTGACAAGTGGTAATTTAGGATCCATGGCCATTTGTGCAAGCCAAGGCTGCAGGAAGGCTGGCTGGCACATGTGCAGGGGTATCTCTTTTTCTGTCCCTCTGCGATACATGACTGTTGTTTCATTCCCTGATTGCATCTCTGCTGCTGCTCTGTTGGTGTTAACCTATACCTTGTGACATATGCAAATTTTACACAACTGCCAAACAAACCTTTCCCCTGAGATGGTGTGATAATAACCTTTTACTTTTTCAGATACATGTCACTTGAGCTTGCCTTCTACAATACATTGGGTTTGTGTATACTGTGTTTTTAAATCCAAATGCCATGTCTAGTGCATTAAATGCTTTACAAAGGCTTATATACATTAATACCGATTCCTTCATCAGCCAAATTTGCATTTTGTGAAAAATATAAAATGTATTCATGTGTGAATGTTCATACTGCAAATGTTTCTGTTCAAGACAAAGTATATGGGGCTGGTAAGGAAAGCCTGACTCGAAGGCTGTTGGAAGCGTGGCAGATATAATGTGTTAGAGAGAGTAAACATGCTTTCTTAGAAAATACTCTCAGGCCTTGTGATAGCATTGGATCTACATTTGCATAACAATCACCTCATCTAACTACTTTCCAATAATTTCTGTAGATGGTGGGGTAATTTTCTCTTCAGTGTTCTCCATATTACTTAATTTGTATGGAAGTCAATAGGATTGTATTTTTTAAAGTGCAAATGATTTTCAAAGTAGTTCACTCATTTATTTCTCTATTTATTTGTATTAGTTTTACTCAAGGACACTTTAAATACTTAGTCATCTTTTTGCAAGAACGAACATCTCTTTCATACTTAATTATACCCATTACACCTAATTGTTATACAGAGCAGCCAGGATTTAAAAGAAAAAGCCATGACAGGCCAATGTGGAAAGTATCAAAGAAACCTTCCAGTATAATCATTGAATCTTCAGATCTAACCCGTCAAAGGATTCCTATTGATTGTCCAGTGCAGTATATCTGTAAATCTGATTCCCAGCTTGCCAGGCAGGGCTTTTCTACAGCACACTGCTCTGTGGCCCTTGACATCTACTCTGTACCGAGTCTCTACAAGCTGTGTATCTGTCCTTTCAAGCTTTGTGAAGGCAACTATTGCATGAATAAAGGTGGGCGCAGAGTCCAGTTGGCGTTCAGCACAGCACGATACCAGTGGGAGGAAAGTAATTCCGCATGGCTAGTTATTCACATTGCAATTATAAACAGTACTTGCTGTCCTGAACAGCCTTAGTCTAGCTAATACCTTGAAGAAACAAGAAAGGTTTATTGTCTGACAAAAAGTTCTGAAACAACTTCCTAAAAGGTCCACTTATTTCTGGAAGCAGATTAGCTGGAAGAGAGGGAGAGAAAGGAGCATCAGAAACTATTGTGTCACACACACAAAAAGGATTTTTCTCTTTCTTAGTTGTCTCATAGACAGTCAGAACTTTGTTCACTTGTAGATGTGCTAGTTCTCTATTGCCTGTATTATGCCAATTGCTTCATTTGAGAAGCTTATAAAACTGTTTATTCACCTATACAGTGAATAGTCACGTGGAGCGAGACTTCAAGGCAGTGAATATTGCCGTGGCCCCACTGATTCTCTGCTGAAAAGTTCACAGGTTCCATCAAGCCTGTGCTGATTTTTAACCCAGATCTCATCTCCTTCTCTGTTCCCATGCGTGTGGAATGGGAAACCAGCAGTGTGTCAGTACACTCAGCCAAGAGCTGGAGTCACTCTGTGGCACAGTCCGTGTCAGCCACACTAATCTTTTCACAGCTGGGAATTGTGCATAAAAGGCTCTTTCTCCTTCATTACCGATTGCCACATGTATGACTGAAGCAACCAGCAATGCCACTTAATCAACGGGGTCAGTTGTTATGAGACGGCTGGGAATTTGTATCCACTGGAGCTTTATAGGAAAAGATAATTTCTGAGGATGACTCATGCAGATCTGGCAGTCGCTTACTGAAAAATATGTGTGTATGTAGGATGTAGCAAAAAGTAGTTGGCTCTATTGGATAGCAATAGAATATGTACAGGGAAAAGGTTGAAAATATGGGAATGACTCCAGTGACACCCAGAAATTAGGACATCTCAGGGCAATAGGGCAAATGATCTGGTCAAATAAGCTTTTCCCAGCAATCAGTGAGCTGTTAGTACAAGCTTGTGGATTTCACTCTGGGGATCTTTATCAGAACTGTGGGCACCCCTTGTGTCGCTTTGCAAATGCCCACATGTTTTATGCTGCTATCAGAAAGGCACAAAGGACTGTGGCAGAGTCAGGGTCTGTCCTCCTCCAGCCCCTGGGACTGCGGTAGTGGGTCAGAGATCCAGTGGTTCGGGAACAGCCTGTGAACCAACCCTGCTTATTAATAATTTAATGTTTTGCAGTGTTATTTTTAAGCTAGATCAGTTCCCCAATCCAGCTCACCAGGCAGCAGACCTGAGGGGCAGAAGCAAGTCAGCATTAGGAGGCAGGGAGAGGAACTGGGAGCTTCATCAGCTGGCTCTGCTATTTAAAGAAGTTCTGCATTTCAAAGCAAATCAACCTCTGAAATCTAATAGCAGCCTTGATATTACAACCTGTTGGCTGGTTAGCTCAGCACAGGCATGTGGAAATTTGGACCCGGGCATGTCCATAACGGCAAAAGAAGCAAGGTTTCTTCAGCTTCTGCAGAGTTGAGTACATGCCCAGAGCTGGGAGGCTTGGAAGGAAGGAAGTCATATGCTTGTCATGCAGCCACCAGCGCTCCTTGGCTGTCCTTGCCATGAGTTGACAAGGGGATGGAAACTGAACAAGGAGCTGATTTTTAAAAATATCCAGACCTAAAGTGCCTCATCAGCTAAATTTCTCACCACTGATGGGTCTGGGAAGATCAGAATATGTAACCTTTGTCAAGGTGAACATTTTGAAAGGACATCTACTGTGTTGGTAGGTTTATCAGAAGGTCTGAAATCCCAGCTTCCCAGGCAAAATCTTCACTTCCATACATCTTCAGAATAAAATACCAATAAATCCGTGTTCTTGTACTAGTTCAAAATAGAATATTCTGTGATTATTAGTTGTCGTAAGTGCTTGAAGTCCTCTGTGTGTTTAAAATACCACTTAAACTCTTGAGACTCAGGCAAAGGTAGACTAAGGACAACTCAGGAATTCCTGACTCCTAATGTTGCTTTCAATCTGATATTTAAATAGGTTGATATCACGAATAAATTCTTCCTAACAGAGAAGCTGGGGAATATCCCTCTGTCTTGGTTTGGGAATTTCATTAACACTTATTTTAAAACAGTTATATTCAGGATTTTACAGTGTGATTATCATTCTGGAAGCAGTTTAGGTTGGGGAATTCATTGTTGCAATATTAACTTTCCAGTCATCCAGTAAATAAAATAATCTAAGTGCTGCTAGGAATAGTTTTAAATTACAAATGAGTTTAAATTCCAATAAATTGCCTAATCCGAAATCAGCAGCTAAACTGGGAAATATGTGAATCTCACTTGAACAGAAAGGTCAATGACGCAGTTTGTTACTCAGCGAAGAAAGAATCTTTTTAAAACATATTTTTTGTTTCCTTCTACTAGTATTTATAGCTATTAGCACTAACTATGCAAACTAAATCAATGTTGTTTCCAGATCACATACACAGAGTTTTCAAAAATATTGTTTCTTTTCATCTGAGATTAAGCTGCTGATCTTGTTAAGATGAGTAATAGATGCAAGATATTCTTAATTATTAAATTATGATTTAATTAAGTTACTGCAGAACAAATGAGAAGTGATCATTTTATGGAGAAGCAAACACTGTTGATGATTTTGGATGAGGTTTGTGGTAACTTATTGCAGTGCCAGCATTGATGAATCACTGTCCAGCTCAACATGGTTTCATGGCTGCCTTCTACTGCTTTTTGTTGAGGGCGTGAAATCAGATGTCAAAAGTGCTGAGCCTATTCACATCTTTGGTATCTCATTAGAGATGTTTAATTGTTTGGAGAAGCTCTGACTAGCTGGTTGATGTGTTTATTCCATGGCATCCAGCTCCTGTGGAGAACTCTCTATAACAACATGAGATTGAAGGTGTTTACAAGAAGTTCACCTGAAAGGAACCCAGCAACAGCATTTGAGATTCTCCTGTGGGAATTTATAGTGGGAATCTTCAAAGAGAAAAGAAATGAAAGATTTGTAGGTTAAAATGAGTGAACAAATGATCAAAGCTTCTGAGGGTCTCTTGAGTTACTGATTTCTGGTTTTTTACATAAGTATCACAAGTTTATTGCTCCAGGCAGAACTAATTAACTAATGAAGACAGGAGACAATTGCCGAGGAAGAGATGGAGAACAAAAACTTATTAAAATTTAACAAGACGATATCTCTGTTTCATGTAATATCTGTTATGTTGATCACTTTTAGTGACAACATCCCAACAGTATTTTTTCCTAATTATGCAGAACTGCCAGGTACTTTAGGCTATATACTCTCCTGTTTTGAAGTTCAATCTGTGTTTTTAGCCATATTAAAGAATTATTTTTTTTGCTTGTTTTGTAGGTTAAAGAAATCAGGCATTCAGACACAATCTTTGCCAAAAAGTTCCCCATTTTAATTATGCGGCTTTGGTTTTTAAGTTTTTTGCCTGATTGATAACTTTATGGGTTCAATGTAGCAAGAGAACTATGTGGTAAAACTTGAGGAAGCAGAACTAGCAATCAACCCATAAAGTTGTCAATCACGCAGCAGGCTTAAAACCTAAAGTGATGTAATTAAAATGTAGCACTTTTTTGGCAGAGATTGTTTTGGATATGTGATGAATAGAGATCAGAAAACAATTAGACAAATTTGTGGAAGAAAAGCCCATGGAACAAGCATCTTTGGATTAAACCACTGGCTTAAAAGTGCTTAAAATGTTGATTGCTGGAAGGCCATCACAGCAAAAGCATCACTATATATTATTTTTTGCTCTCCCTTCTCCCAAGAGACATTACTACAGATAGGCTGCTGGACTCGGTAGGTTAGATAACCTAGTGCTGCTATTATTCTGTTATGCAATTTAAAGTCATTTGATCATGGACTTAGCTTGTGACTCAAATAGTCACAAATACTATTTAAGGGCAATGAACCGGAAGATTTGGTCAGTGTTGACTTGCAGTTACTTTTCCACAACTTATTCAATAGTCATAATTTGGCCCTTTCGCCTCCTGTTATGGGAATGTTTCTCTTTCCTTTCATACTAAAACCTTTCAATTCTTATTCACATACCTGGATCATATTTCTAGTGAACGTATTCAAAGCATGTATGATTCATGCTTTATATATAACATATATATAATAATATATAAAATAACACATATATAAAATATATATATAACATATTCCATTAACTTCATAATCCTTCATGTTCCTTCTAAAATAGCTTTTTTCACACATCACTGTGCATCATTGCTCCCAAAATTATCCCTGTACCTTATTTTTGGAGCTACTTGTATTTTTTCTTTCTAAAATATGTAGATGTTCTGTAGATAACTGTGTGTACATAGATAACATCTGTACAAAATAATTAGGCATCATAATGTTAGGCAGAAAGACCAAGTTTTCAACACTAAGCTTTTATTGACTTGTAAAATTTAACAGCTGTGATAGCACAGTACATGTGTGTGTGTGGGAGGGGGTTCCTGTGAAAGATTATATTATTTTGGGATTAGAAAATCTGGGAAACATCTGGTTAGCAAATGAGTTGCACAATAGAGTAAGTTCTTCAGCTACTTTTTATCCCTGGCACTAGATAACTATACAACTAGATACTCCCGGTGTAAGTGAGTCCTCACCAGTTGGTGATTACAATGGGGAGCTGAGAGCAATGTGGTGAGCAGGTCATAATGGACATGAGCGTGGGACAGCTACTGTGGTATAGGAAATGTAAGATATATATCTTACATTATATATGCTTTTCATGGAACAATTTACCACATGTCTGGGATAATGACACGACCCTGAGTTGTTTACGTGGCAGTCAGTAACAGGGAGTCAGACTTAAGAGGAAGACTCCAAATGCCTCATCATGTGCTGGATCAATGCAGACCACATCGCCTCTGTCTGGTGTCAATAATACCCTACAAGCAGCATGAGTCTCCCCTTTCGAGTTTTACAGCAGGGTAATTCCTTCTTTGGCTGGAGTTAATGCCTTGTGGTTCCAGTTTAGTTATTTTAAACTCTCCAGTTGAATAATTAACACATGTTTAAACCCTGGGAGCCAGAGAGCCAGGTAACTGACTGACACCATTTCCCACTATGCTGTCCAGGGTGATGGTGACAGTTTAACAGCAAGGCTATGGCCATATTACACAACTTGGAAGACTCTGTCAGGCTGATGCAGTGAACTGTAGGGGAATCTGTGTGGCTTCTTTTGCCCTCCCCTTTGCACCAAACACACACCTCCACTGAGCCTTCCAGATCTCTTTCTTCAGTTTGTGGACATGGTGTCTGATCTTTGATAACCTGATGCATACAAATTTCTCCAACAGTGTAGATGTGTCTTTTCCTGTGACAAGGATGTGTAGATATCCCAGTCTTTGCACGTCAGGCTCTCAGAGCTTTGTTTCTGTTTCACCTTTAACAAATGAGCAAATACTTGTGATTGTCTCCTCTAAGCCCCATCGACGTGAAGTACGTTTTTCAGCCCATCACAGCTTCTGTGATCTCTTTGCTATTTTGTTTCTTCCTCGCTGCTTCTGCAGCATTTTGGTAGTCTTCAAGCACTGTGTAATTTCAGTCATGTGAAACAAGTCTGCATATAGCAACCAACCAGCTAGACTGGATGGAAACAACTCCTGCTGTACACGGCAGAAAATAGAGTATCTCTAAGTGCAAAAAGCATTTCAAGTGGCTTAAAAATTGCTTTATTGTGAATTATAGACTACTTTTGCTGTCCTGATAATGGGAAACACCATCTACTGTGATTCATTGTAGTCAAGCAGCATTAACTTCAGAGAGAAATGGGACAAAAGGGAAACTGCTCCCTTGGTAATGGGGTATTTTGTGTGGGCAAGCACTGTAGCTATAGTAAATTATTTTGCTCTGCTCATTCAGATCTCTCCTTCTAGGCCCTTTTGATGTTGAAGTTATATACTATATAGCAATATGTAAGCTAAAGAGTGTCTGAGTAATCGAAGCAAGGAGTAACAGGTGTTAATCAGAGAATATAGTCCTGACATGTATTAACAGCCCTTAAAGCAATTAAGTTTAACAGAATAGCAAAAAAACCAGAAGTAGCAGAAAAATCTTATCTTTTCCCAAATAAGGGCTTTCTAAAGTGTGAAACCAAAGATAGACTCATTGGGTGCTCTTTTATAAGGGACTAGTAAATTTGGGTACCAAACCATTCAGTAGATGAATTTAGCTGCTTTTTCACTGCCCACTCTCAGTCTCTTGTCCCACTGACCCCGCTGGAATCCCAAGGAGATACATCTGAGTAGGCTAAATTTAGTCCTTATGAACACCTACCTCTGCCACAGATTATCATATGTATTAATTGAGAATCTATTTTAGCAGGAAACCCTACCATTATGAAATATGAATGCTGAGAGGGCATTACAGCTCACCACTTCATTTTGGATGTGTGTGTTCAAATTCAATCAGATCAGGATGCCACATGGTGCCATTTAATTTAAATTGAATTAATCAATAGAGTACATTAGCCACATCATTTTAATATTGTCTTGGTAAAATCCTTGGCCTGTAGAAGTCAAGGACAAAACTCCTGGACACAGTGGTGAGATGGCACCATGACATTAGCTCTTTTGCAAAATTAATGCAGCAAAATAAATTGCTTCTTTCCTCCCTTGTCATTCTTCAAATTTTGAACCACTTCATTTGGACAAGCATCCTCAATGTTCTGCTTTCATTTAGGGAGCAAAAGTATTGCAGGGGTTACTAATGGGGGTTTAAGTCCTCTCTCTCTCTATTATTATTTCTTTCTCCTGTTGAGAAAGTTGCTTAGTTACTTCATATTTTAGTTCCTGATTTGCAGACTGAGTTGCAGCATTTTCCTCTTTGAACTGGATTCTGAAGATTAAAATTCTAAATTTGAGGAGCTCAGGTTTTCCACAAACCATGTCCAAGTGAGGGGAAAAAAGGTTAAATTCTTGTGTGTATAAACTAGATTAAATTTAGTTTTGGCGTCTATTTGTGTCCCTCCTTTCTCTTTATATTTTGTTTTGTTTTTCCAATTCCATGAGCAAAACAATACAGCTAGTTGTCATTAATGTGTCCTGGAAATCAGTCCAGAAAGACTAACACCTCAGAGTCCACTGGTTTTGGCTTCCCTGAACTGAGGGGTCTGTAAGAAATGGTGAGAGTTGTTAGTGCTTTGCAATCCCCAGTCATGAGTGTTGTGATTTTCCTTGGTAATTTCATTTTGTTTCAAGGGAAAAGATGCTCTTTTCACTATGTGGCTGAGAAATCTAAAGTTATGGCCAACGCTCAAAACTCTCTTTCCTGAGACATGCATTTTTATTTTAAGTTAATTGATTAGTAATAATGATGGATGATTAGGGCAGACTTGAGTTCATGGAGGACAATTCTAGTCTTGCTGGAGCTGGAGTTTACCATTTATTGGTAAATAAATTGGCAGAACTTCATCTAATGACTTGAATAAGTATATTAAGAAAATTGGACAGTCGCAAAGGATCTTGGGAAAACTGAATTCAGCTTCATTTATACATATGAGTTAATTTCAATCATGGAGAGGTCTGTATTGAATGATTTAGGTTTCCCATGGTCTTTTATTATGAGGTCTGTAGGGTCTATTAAATTATCTTATAATTTCCATTCTGCCTCAGGTCAAATGCAGATTTCTATAGTACTCAGAGAACTAATAGTGGGAAAGATTCATTTTCAGATTAACCAGAGGTGGTCCCACACTAGAGACTTTTCAGTTTTATACATGTGAAATTAAGCCTGTAGAACTTTTCTGTTTTTATTTTCTCTTTTCAGTGTGCTTTAGTTATTTATGACTTTATGCCTGAAATTTTGCTGTACCTTTGTAAATCACAGAAGAGATATTTGAGGGATTATTTGGGTAAAACCAGTCATAACTGAAAGGTTTACTTAGATTGTTTATATCTGGATTCTTTTTATAAGCCTTTTGTACAATTTTGATTTCATTATGGCAGTGTATGCTGCATAGTCTGTCAGGACAGACCCACAGGGTTATAGCTGGGCATGATGTAAATACTATATTTATTTTAATGGGAACATATTTTTTTTTAATATGCTTTTGGAGATAAAAGGAAAATTCTCTGAATGTAAATTTAGCTCTACTGAATAGTCATTTAAAAAGAGTGACTGGAAAGTGACATGTGTACCCTTTTTAACTTGTATACCATTGAAAGCCTTAGAAATTTTAGCATCATTCATGTTAACACATCAAAGTATTGCTGGTTGAACTCAAATCTCTCTGAAATGCTAATCTGCATTCTTAACTGTAGTGGAATGAACATACAGATGGTTCTTCTAATTACTTGGAGAAAGAAAAGGGGATGATTTCCTTTAATGATTTCCCCTTCTTTCCAGACTGAAAGCAGTCCCAGCTCTTCCCTCCAGCTAATTTGACGATTAAAAGATGCCTTTGTCTTGCTTTCAGCTATTGAGATTTCATCACAATTTGTTAAAACTTTCCGTCATGAAGCGAGGTGTGAACCCAGGGCTATGTAGGTTTGGTTCAGAGGTCATGTGAAGGGGAATTATAACCTTGAGTATTTAAAACCAGAACAGGGAGTTATTTTTGTCATCCCATGTTATTGCACTGATGGCAAAGATGGGTTTTTAGGAGTAAAATAGGAGCTTGAATCTTAGTCCCAGAAGGTCATTGATCAGGGAATAGACCCTGGTTATTCAGGTTCCAGACTCATGGTAGCTCCATTTTCCCAAGGATACAAATGAAGAGATTTGAAACACATTTCTAGAGCTGTTGATTTCACTGCTGCTTTGTGGGGTAACATGTTCTTCAGATGAACTGGAGAAAAATGCTCTGTGAAAAATTTCAAAGCTTTTAATTTTCACTATGGACCAGAACAAAGGATGAGATTTTACAAACTCTATCATGTTTCATGGTAGAGAGAGTTTTATGTCTGCTGCCTTCTTTCAGCTTGGAGCCCTATCCATTGTGAACTAAGGCTAGTTGGTGTAAACTGGAACAAGACTAGGGAGTAATACGCCTATAAATACTTAAAGGGTGGGTGTCAAGAGGATGGGGCCAGCCTTTTTTCAGTGGTACCCAGTGAACAGGACAAGAGGAAATGGGCACAAACTTGAACATAGGAAGTTCCATCTAAACATGAGGAGGAACTTCTTTACTTTGAGGGTGGCAGAACACTGGAACAGGCTGCCCAGAGAGGTGGTGGAGTGTTTGTCACTGGAGACATTCAAAACCCACCTGGACACATTCCTGTGCAACTTGCTCTAGGTGGACCTGCTTTGGCAGGGAGGTTGGATTAGATGATCTCCAGAGGTCCCTTCCAACCCCATATCATTCTGTGATTCTATAAAAGGGAATGGACTTGGTTTCGTCTGGCTCATGATCTGGATGGAAGCAGAGTAGTCCTTTAGCTTTGCTTTGAAGTTTGTGACCCATAGCCTTGCATAGAAAACTACACGTCAATGACAGTGTCATCCCACAACTCCAAGTATTCCACTTCATTCAACATGGCATCAAGCTGCTACTGTTATTTCAGGATTTAATAGCATTTTATAAATTACCATTTGATGGTGTATATTCCTGAATATTCTAGAAGCTTTCATGGGTATTTTTCAATTAAAATACTCAGTGGGAACAACAACAGAAAAAAAAGGAAACAGGAAAAAGAATAGATTAAATAAATATAGATGCTCCATTTCTTCTGAACTTCTACATATATATCTTACTTGATCCATCCCTATCAACAATGTTTTCTGTTCTGTTTTTGAGGTGCACCAATTCTCTCTAAACTATTCAAAAGAAGGGTAGTTGGGTTCATGACTGTGAAAAGACTATTTCAGTGCTCAGAGAGATTAATTGTGAGGTCAGAATTCAGTGGGGGTTTCCCTCTTCATTTTCTGTTAACCAGACTGTTATGTAATGTTTTTGCTAACTAAAACTGTAACGAGGCTTAAAAGATTTTTTTTCGTACTAGAACAAAAAACGGGAACCATTACTGATGTAGGATAGAGTTTTGGCTTTTTTGAAAAGGGCATCTTCAGAAAAGGCTTTGGAGGAATTTCGTGCCTAGGGCTGTGTATTTTGATTTTGTCTGTTTGAATCTAGGCTTACAATGTTGGAAAAAAAACAGGGAAGGGGAGAATGGTTAATTAGAAATTCTTGCCTTACCTTCTTGGTCCTCTGGCATGATGACACCTCATATAGTAATAGGGAAAGGTGGTTTGCCTGGGTAGGATATAAGCAGATCTAGATTTCCTTGTCAATTCTACCAGCAATATCTGTCCTGCTCCAGGGCAAAAATTATCCAGCCTCAGCTTCTCCCTCCCTAGTGTGGAGATGACAGTTATCTTTGCTCAGTGTCAGAAAGACATGTTCGTTATTGTGCATAAAATGCTGTGAGATTCTTGGTTTGGTATGTTTGTAGTGATTAAGTTGTCTGTTATACCTTGTTCAATAAGTAGTGCTGATTGCATGTCTCTCTCAATACCCAGAGTACTACTAGAGCAATAGGGCTCAAATAATAAATAAGTCCTATGTAGCATATATCAGCTCACTTCTATGGAGCTTTTTCATTTTACTCTAATGAGGATATGGTTCTCATGACTCACTACTCCTAGGAATGCAGCATCTGAAACATAATACTTCTGTTTCTTGATAAGAGAGTATTATTCTGTTGCCATGGTGAAACATATGTAAAGTGACGTAAGAAATGTAAACATCGGGCACGCTAGACCTCACAGATTTCAGCCAAGCTCTGTACTTGAGGCACTAGTTATTTGGACAGTGCATTGTCTTACTGCAAGCTCTTGGCGAAGCCAACAGAGTGTAATTTCCAGGTTAAAGTCTCTGCATGTTTTAGTTAATGAATATGAAACCAACATTCATAAAACAGTGGAGTTTTAAAACTAAAACAGTAGGGGCTAGGTTGGTGGTAGAGTTGACATTAGTGACCTAGAAAGGAAGAAAGAATCTGCTGTTTAAAAAAAAAAGGGGAAAATTTCCCTCCCTCAAGTAACATAACTCAGAGCAGTGCAGCCACAACAGAGAAGCACTCATGGGGCTACCTTTTGCTATCATCATCAGAGGTTGTCACATCCAGCCCTGAAGCTAGTGACCATGGATAACAGATTTTTAGAAATCATGCAAAGTAAAACAGAATTGTTCTGTAGAATAAAAATTTCTATCAATAATGGATAAATTCTGGCATAGATATTTATTGTAGACATTGCATTTTTAAGTCTTCTAATTGATGGTAGTTCAATCAATGCATGCAGTTGAAAACAGGAGCGTTCATAAAATTAGAGCTAAACTGTGACTTCTGTTGCTGCTCATGTACTTGATAAAGCCCATACACAAAAACAATTATCCTATCACAAATGCATTCACAAACTGAACAAAACACTTCTTGAAGTGGAATGTTAGGGAAAAGCTACTTGGAGACTAAACTCTTAATTTGATAGGAATCGAGTAATGAGATAGTATCCATGGGGAATAATAGCACTGACTAACATAAGCTGGGGAGCTCTACGGATAAGCATCTGATTCCTGCTTGGTAAGATTCATTAAACAGTTGAAGAATATCCAAAGGAAGGGCTGGAAGAGGTGAGCCAGAAGGAGTCACAATAAAGGAAGTCTGATGGTCTTTGTAGTTTCAAACTTCTCATGTTAGATAAAAATATGGGGAGAATCTAACAAGCTAGAGAGAAGCATTCTAAAGCAAATATGTTAAAGAAAATGGTAGGGGAGAACCTGGGTAAGGTTGAAATCTGCAGTAAAATTGCACTGAGTTTCATAAGAAGAGAGTCTCAAGTTAGGAATATTGTCATTTATAACCAGTGCTACATATATCAGAATAACATGAAAGAATGTGTGTGTGGGGGTAAGTCATGGCTGTGGGAGTCATTGTGAAATGATAATTCACCTTCTGTGTTCCCCCTAACTTCTTCCACATTAAGCCTATTTTGCTCCCTATTTTGCTCATCTAACAACAGGTGCCTTTAATGGCTGCTGTGAGTGACACTGTGAAGCAGGGAAAAACAAGCAGCCAAATTCTGCTACAGAAGAAAAACGGAGACACAGAAAGAGAACTAGCCCTGGTGTTGAAACATAGCTAAAAAGGATACAATGCACACACACACAGAGTGAGAGAATAGTCCTGATGGCAAATATAGATTTGTACATTTGGAGGGGGAGGTGACCATAAACGAACCTGGCTGTGAATATGCTGGAAAATGTTTCTTTTTCTTTTTTAAAATATTCCTTCCTTAGCCTAAATGCAACTGTGCTGAAAACATACAGAAGTCTTCATTAGAAGTTGCTTGGATTTTCTTCTGATGATGATGTAGATTATTAAAGTCTAATCTCTCCAATCTCTCTTCCCCTCTTTTATTTATTTATTTATTTATTTTCCAAATATGAGTTTGCATGAGAGGGCAGAACAACGCATTTCCAAATAGTGTTCTTATCTCTACATCATGTTATTATGCAAACTGTAATCAAACTAGATGACAGTCCTCCAGACAAACCTTTAGTATTAAGAGCTTTCAAAGCTTCAGGGCAGACTGTTGTAAGCGGGATAGTTAATTAAATGGAAGTTGGATTTTATTACTTCATATAAACAACTAAGAACAGCTGGAATGATGTTGGTCCTCTGGGGTTTTTTCCTTTCTGTTTGACAAATATTAATTGAACGTCTTGTCCCATGAAAATGTGAAGTTTACTTATGGCAATATGGTCACTACAGAAAAGTAAGTAGCAGTTGCTTTCTTCTGCTTCTGCCCTTTACCCATCACCAGGGTAGATGGACACTTTAGGATA
>KZ507741.1:64111-75252 GCA_002844005.1 Limosa lapponica baueri
TCTGGAAAGATGCTTCTATGGATTTTCTTCCCTGATCCAACAGGATCTTGGCTAGAAGAGCCCAGTGAGGAAGGGGGGTTAAGCGCAGCAAGTATGGCCCCTGTCTGGGTTATGAGTAACACCTTTGCGTTGTTAGGTAGAAAAAAGAAATCTATCTTTTAATGTACTTGTTATGCTTTACTTGCTTTGTTTATTCATTTGCACTTCATTTTCTCAGTCTGGGCAGAGGAAGGAATTTCTCCTTTTTCATTCGCTTTATTAGTGGCAGCATCCTCAGGTGTCCATCTTCAAGGTGTAATATTTATTCATTTCAAAATAAGTGCTTTTAAAATGAAATGGAAATTATTCATACCTACCTTTATTTTGCTTGGAGTTTAAATAATAGACAAAGTTGGACTAAATAATATCTTTTAGACAATGAAGCCCCTGCAAATATCTCTTTATGTTATGTACTGTTACCCAAAGACTCAGTGATGTGGCAGTCAATAGATACACATATATACATCCACTTTCCTTATAGTTAAATAAACTTTTGAAGCAAATGCTCCATTAGCTCCTGACCATCAATCTTAACGTAATAATGGGGCTGTTTAAAGCCAGATAGGCTTTTCCCCTCTATTCTATTAAAATATTTACATTGTAATAACTCAGTAGGTTTTTTTTCCAAATGGAAGGCCTGTAAGTGGGTGAAAGTATTTTAAAGCGGGGTGAGACTGAAGGGACGTGACATGTTATTGAATTAAGGGCCTTAGAAGGTGAGGGCTGAGCAGTCATAAATTCCAGGAATGCGGATGTGACTCTCTGAATGTGTATATGAAGTTGACAGAGTTTGACAGCTACCATCTGTGAACAATAATGTATAGAGAAGCAGGGCTACATGATGCAGGCTGGAATGTACCTATCAGGCTCTGAGGACTATAACAATTTACTACTCATTATCAGCGACTGTGGTCATGATTAGCTGCAGGGGCTGGAATGAAACTTGGAAATTATGAGAACAAAGTTCCCCTTGTTAAAGCAAAGTAATTAGTTTAATACATACAAGGAGAAAACAGGCAGGATACTTCCTTTTTTTTTTTTTTTTTTTTTTTTTTTTCCTTTTATTAAGTGTTTACCATCCAGACCCTGCTCAGGAACACTAAAAAACTGCACAGCGAAAATGGATAGACTGTTACTTCTTTCTGCATCACTTGAAATATGAGAAAATGGATGTTTTGTATTCGTGCTCTTACTATTCCGGGGCTTTCCTCAACTCTACAATCTTTGCAGCAGAGAATGGCACAGACGTAATTATGTGATAACTGTGTTTGTGCTACATTTGTTGATCAAAGCTCATTTTTTTTTTTTTGTGGTCTGTACTTTTCTGTGTTCCATCAGAGCATAACATTTTGGCCAAAATATACCTTTAAGCCATAGCATGTTGTAAGGAAAATCTCTATTTCCAAAAAGGGGTCTTTGCTGTTTTCTCAGTAGTGCTTATTACAAACAAATCTGTGTTTTCCCACAGGTTTATATTTTTTCTTGGTAAACGCCATTGTGTACAGTGCAGCTGGAGCCACAGAGAAATACTGTGAATTCAAGTACACTGTCTGTCAAGACTGAGCACCAGCTTATTGCTTAGCGTAACTGGCATGGGTCAGTCCCGCTTGAAATCGTGTTTATAGAAGCTGACAATCTGTCTCAGGAAATCAAGGAAATTATCAGATAAGAAGCTGAAAACATACCGTCTCCATAATGCATATCTTAATGGCCACAATAATATATGTCTCTATTCTTTTCCTGCAAGCATTGCTTTTCTCACAAAAATGACATCAATCCCAGTCTACACACATTAGTCAATAGCGAACTCCGACAGCAGTTTTAGCTCCAACAACAAGGTGCCCAGATTTCTAGGAAGGGCATTTGACTTTGAAAAACATCCAGCAAAAACAACACATAGAAAGAGAGAAACAGCAGGAAGTCTGTTGAGCAAGAAAGATATCATCCATCCTCTTTTAATTGAAAGAGAAAGGTTAAGGTTGGTTTGAAAAGAATGTGTGAGCAGACAAGGAAAGTATAGTAAGCAATTCCTGTGATAGATGGTTTAAATTTAGTTGTTTCTGCCTGGGGTGGGGGTGATGGAGCTGGACTATGTGACCTTGTTGGGTCCCTTTTACCGCTGTTGTAATAGGAAAAGTTGGGAGTTTTTCTGCTTTCTTCTTTCTTCTCTTGGAAAGGTTGAATGTTATTTCATTAAAGGCTTTAGAAAAACGTACACCAGTGAGGCTATCAAGAGAAAGTATCCATGTAAAGCAATGTACTTACACAGGCATGGGTTAAAGGTGTGTCTGTGGCAGTCACAGACGTGCACCTTATCTCCTGGATAAACCAACCTACCCCGAGTTTGGGGTTGGCACATTTCTACTACCCAGGTTAGCTTGGTGTGTTTTTCCTGCCTTGGGATGGCTGCAATGGCAAAGACCTGCAGCAAGTGAGACAAGGTCAGCCTCTTTTCTCGTGTTCCTCAACAGGATTGGAAATTTGGCTTACACCAGCCAATGCATACATGGCCTTGCTAGCAGATTGGCATCTTTTTCCCGATCAGATCATGTTCAACTAACTAAAGTGGAAAGAAATCAGTTTAATGTTTCCTTCAACATCTTTTAATTTTTTTTCTTTGGACAAGCTGTATCTCAGAAATTGAAGAAAGATGTGTAGATTAGATTTTTAATGGAAATAATTTATTTTTCAGTGGAGAAATATGTTTTTTTCCAACTAGCTCTAATCAGCAGTGTAGGAAAGTGCAGTTTCTGAAGGGAATTAAGATACAGGTGACTGGTGTTGGTGTGGAGAGGGGCAAGGAGTGTAATGATTCAGTGTTGCGGTGACTCATGTTGACAGTGATAAACTTGGGTTGGATCTTGTATAATTGGCAGGTTAAGTGATGGCCACTGGACTGGCAAAGCATGGGCATAGCAGCCTGCTGCTTCTGGTGCTACTGGTGGGCCGTTTTGCGCCTTATTTTCTTGTTCAGAGCCTGTTCAGGTGCCTGTTAACCCAAATCAGTGGTATTCACCTTCCCTTACACTAGGCTCCCCTGTTGCTTTGCCCTGTTTGTACAACATCTGCTACAGTGCAAATAATAGTCTTAATGATGATTGTTTAAAAATCAGTCATACAGTAGTCAGGAGATATTAACTGGACCTTCTGGTCACTATTTACTAGGCTGGATTTGAGATAGTCTAAAGACAAACTGACCATTTCTGGTCTGGTTGTATCCAGTCATTCCCCAAATGGTTTGGTATTCAGACATCACCCATAGAGACACAAGCTGCCACATATCCAGTAACAAATATTAATCAGGGACCTAGAAGGGTCATTGTATTCTGAAAACTTTCCTCCCTGCAGATCTTTCTTAGCAGGTCCTGTTCTCTTGGTATCAGAGTTGAAATGGATCCATTGATTCAGAGTTGCAAAGTGACATGCAAAGTGAACCTTCTGCTGACTGTGATGCCATTTGATGACGCATGCAATCCGTTTTGTCCCTAGCCTGTTCAGACAGTTGGGTGAGGGCAATAAATTCCATTAATTAGGCATTGTTATCACTTGTGTCTACTGCCTGTAAGAGAGAAAAGCGTGCCTACACAACACAGGATGGACTCGCACAAACCAGCAACCCAAATATAAACTACCCTGGGGCTCTATACGGATGCTACAGAGACATGCTGGTGTGGAAAGCCCTTTCTACCTGCTATGTTTTTGCAGCTATTGTTATCTGTATTAGCAAGATAAAAGCTTGTTGAGGTTTACCATGCTATTTTGTGTCATCTATTTTGCTGTGTGGACGTTTCCAAAGGCATTAAAGCCTTTGGGACTATAGCAGCCTGTAAAAGAGAACCATTTTCTAAGCCTGCCTGTCTAATGCAGGTAATCTACTGCATTCCTTCAAAGCAGTAAAGAAAATAGCAATGGGACTGAAATTGCCTGTAATTTTCCTCCTAGCATTTTGTAACTGGAGTATTACCATGTTATTTTACCTCTCCCTTTTATGTGGGAGCAGTTTCTGAGGCCTCAGGATCACATTTCTCTGAAAAGTCTTTCTTTATATGCTTTAAAACTTCAGTATCACATCAAAGTTCGTAGAGCAGCTGCCAAACACTTTACTACCAAGTTACAAGTATTTCTTATCTTTACCAGTGCTTGTTTCTGTCCCCATCCCAACAAGCCAGGAGTGCAGTGGGACTGGGCAGTCTGACCTCATTCCCTACTATTGCTACTTGCTGGTTTTAAAATCTGCTGTCAGCCAGGAATTTGTCTTACAAGTTCCCCCAGCTCCTAGTTCCCCTTTGCATTCAAGCTGTCTTGTAGTGATTAACCAACTTGTAAACACAGTAGGAATTGCTACCAGTAATGGGTCTAACCTAAAAAGATAGTAATCTCAAAGGGTTTTGTGGCTACTTCATGCCTGGCAAGTTCAACCTCAACAGCTTCCAGAGTTAACACATGAATTTCTGTAATGTGGTTTTGAGACAGTGTTGGGTGGTTGGGATTTTTAACCTGCTTTATTGCTTTTGATTAAGCAATAAGTTTCTGAAGATATTTTCAAAATATGCAACACTGGTCCAACTCAGTGATAAAATTTTCATTGATTTTCACTAATCCATGAGTTTCTTTGCCTCTATATTCCCATGACACAAAGCTGTATATCTTAGAGAACAAAAGGTTAGTTCTAAAGGATTGGTTACCTTATTGCTGCCTGTCCTTGCAAAATGTTTACTTTTAGTTTTACTGGAGAGTAATATTCCTTTCCACTGAACACAGCTCTTTAAAACATTTTTATTTCTGTTCAAGATCTGATACAAACCTTAATCTTTGTGCAGGGTTCTAATATGCTGAGTATGCACTGATGTTTGGAAAGAAGTACAAACAGCTTTTATTCTGTGCAACTTTTATCTTGTTCAACTGAATTATTTCTAAGACAGCCTTTGTCAGGTTTCAGGTACAAGGCAGACATTAGGGTACAAACATCATGGTTCCTACGGGGTTAATGTCTGGAGACATCCCTGACTATCCAGAAAATGGATTCAAGAGTAAAAACTGATTCAGTCCTTTTAATAAGAAATCTGATCATAAATAACAAAGCTTCGGCCTACAAAAACGGGGCTGGAAGAGCATTAACCATCTCTGGCAGACAGGCCAGCATTAGCAGCGAGCCTGGGGTGCAGGACACAGGCGGGCATGTTGCCCTGTCCCCATATCCTGGCTACTGGCTCACTCCCTGCTTATCTGTTAAGAGGTAATTGAACTTGACCTTCACTCCTTCTCAGGGGTCTGGATCGTTGTCAGTCTGTCCCCTGCTGTTCTCAAAAGCAGAGCCAGCAGGGGGGGAGAAAATGAACACCACAAAATGCGTGCACTTGCCCGTGACCTTAATAAATTCACACCCCCCCCCCCCCCCGGCTGGTTATTGCCAGGCTGCCCCGCTGCTGAGTCGGCAATTTTTGAGCCCCAGTTTAGAAGACTGCAGAGCTTACCTGTGGCTGTAATGGTTAGACAATGGGACTGGTCTGTGAAGCTGTCTTGGTTTTGGACTGCCCCTTATTTCACCTAGCACAAGAGGGCTCCAGGGGAGGTCTGAAGAGTTGCCACAGCGCGTATGACTCACTATAATAATAAAGGTTGACTCGGGCTTGCTTCCAGTCTGTGCTCTAATGAGAGATAGGAGGTTGCATTCATCAGCAGCATAACAGCCTCTACCTTTCCAGCTAGAAGTGTTAATGAATCATTGGTTTGTCTCTGCTCATTGGGGACATGGCATTCTAGCAACAGTCATTGGATTGGTTTGCTCAAGAAACATTTATATTTCAAGAGGGGGTCTGTTCATGTTAATTATTCTCACAGCTGGGATGGGAATATATAGACTTAAACTCCTCTCACAATTCAGGGTTAGCAAAGGCCAGTGGTTATCAAGCAAATTTAGACTGAAGACCTCCGTATTTCATAAAATAACAAGTACAGCTGTTTTTTTTTTTTTTTTTTTCCCCCTGAATATTTAGTGCTGTAAAGGATGGGATAAAAATATGTAAGCTCTTCTGGAAGCAGATTGCAGCCAAAGCCTCTTTCCTCAATCTGAATCCCCACATTAGTGGACAACAAAGAGGGGCTTTCTTGCTTGTTCTCTCTCCCTCTGGCCCTCTGAAGCTTGTTTCTTTTCTGTTCTATCACTCTGCTTTGAGAAAATAGGCAGGGAATGCCTTGTCTCCATAGAAGGATGCAGTCCGGTGGCTGGAGGAGACTTCCAGAGGGGTCAAGATATGTCTTTGAATCATCTTAGGCTGAGGAGAGCACTGAACGTAGGTCTTCTGCTTTCTAGAGGAGCACTTGAACCTCTAGGAAGTCATGGGCAATCATAGGCAGTCTCCATCACTCTGCCCTCTGAAGAGGAAAAAAAATGAGCTGAACACATGCACCCAAAGAATCGACCTGTGTCTCTGAGCATCACTATCCCTAAATCTCTTAGTAAAGCTGGGTCTAAGAAACTTCACAGCATCAGTGTTCATGCAACCAAGGTCATCATGCGACCCTACATTCTTTTGGACATGACAAATGGACTGGTTGGGTATAAAAGTGTCACCCTTCCTACTGACTCTGGCTGATAGCAAAGTCCTTGTGAAGCTCTGTGGGCCACACACAGTCCTGCGGAGATCCTCCTGAAGCTGCTTTGGCCAGCCCTCAGGAGAGGAGAACACCGACACAACAGAGGGGCTGAGCCTCCAGGCTTTTCACCTCATCCTTGATTCAGCAGTTGATGGGTGGCTCTGCCATCTTGCCAAGTTGATAGAAGTTAATCCCTTCTAGGGTATTATGGGACTTCACGCCCAGAAAGATCCCCCAACTTTCATCCTTTGCCAGCACATCCTGGCCTCTCTTGCATAAGGAAAGCACCTGCACATTTTTTCGCAAGCCACCATTTTACTAACAACACATCACACCTTGATAGTGCTCTTCATCCACCCACCTTAGAGCACTTGATGATGATGGGAAACATTATTGCCTCATTCCAGAGATGGGGGAAATGAGGAACCAGGCAATTCAGCTTGCTTTTGATATAGTTCAGAAGGGGAAGTAATACAGCATTGCAGCAAACAGTGAGGTGAATGTTTCAATATTTATGGTCCATTGGAGAGGGCTAACTACATGTTTTATAGCTAGGTGAACAGCAGCGCATGCTTTAGAAATGCACACTTTGTGGCCACAATTTATACACCCCAAAATATCTACCAGCAGACTTGGAAGATGGGAAGGGAGAAGAGAGGGGAAGGAAAATGGAAAAGAAGCTTCTTGAACTGTGCATAAAGTGCTTTCTTGATTTTCCTGCAATTAGGAAATCAGTTACATGTACCTTTTTTTTTTTCTAATAATATTTTTGTGTACAGCGTGTTTACTCTTGATAAAACTGACTGAGTAGTGGGGTAAACAAGAAGCAAGAGTATAGAAAGTCATTCAGAGGAGGCTGAAGAAACCTCCCAGAGCAATGGGGCTGATCCAAGAGCTCATACAGTTCTTGTATCAGTGGTCTTGTTTGGGGTTTCTTGCAGAGTCCCACTAACTCTTTCAAAAAACTACAATGGACCATGAAAACATAGCCTGCTAGTACTTGATACAGCACATATTGCTTCCATTTGTCTCCTTGAAAGATATTGGATACCTTTACCTGCAGTTTGTCTTCTCCACGGGCTGAAGTCGGCCTGAGCTCGGAGGAGCTTGCCTTAGTTGTGACTGCAGCGTACACCGGTTGGGTCTGCTCTTCCTTCCCAAAGGGCTGCAAGGCAGGACAAGTCATCTGAATTTGGCAGATGAACCAAAGCTGGTCGGCAAGTGTAAGAAAAGCAACTGCTCCATGTTTTGGAAGCTGTTGCTGGATCGCACGGTGAATCAGAGCCTGTCCCTTACTGCTTCCCGACAGCTCCGCTCCTGAGAGCACCGTCTTGCAGTGAGGCCAAGAACAAGCCTCGCAGCGTGTGGGTTTTCATCTTGTAATAACAGCTTCATTTTCTAGACATGAAGTATATGTCCTCCAGTAACACGTGATGAAATGTAAATTGTATGTGTGCCGTATCCAGCCTTGTTGCTGGCGCTGGCAGTCTCCTCCTGGGAACCTCTGCGGCCCCCTGCACCCACCACGCTTATGTTTTCTCAAACACCCCCTGACAAAGCCATGCTTGAAGCCACAAATTTCACCCACAAGCAACCAGCAGTTTCTTGCATGATGACAGACCTTTGTGGCAATTAGCCAAGGGAAAATATGTGAAAAGATGTTGTGGGGAAAAAACCCCAAAGAAGCCCCCAAAAAACCCAGAAAAAAAACCTTTTGAGAGTGAACAGACTAACTTGTCCTGAGAGCCAGGACTTCCTGACCTCAGACCCTGGGCACTTGACCTCTCGCACATGATCACTGCTGCGTGCCAGTGCCCGTGCCACCAGTGGGACCACGAGCCAGTGCACACGCAAACTTGGAGCTGGCTCTGCTCTCCTCTCAATCCCCCTGGGGCGGCAGCCAGCAGCCGTCTCGGGTGTCCCGTCAGCAGTGGTGGGGTACAGGGGAGGCTCTGGCTTCTTGCCCGGCAAGCCCTCAGACACGAGGGTGGCCTGGCACAGAAGCCTGCCGGAGTGCCGCCAATGTGGGAGCCACGCTTCTGGCTTGGGTTGCCAAAAGGCAGCTCCAGGCACGGGACAGGGGCGAGCAGACACGTGCAAGGGCTGGGCTTGGCTTTGTATGGGACAGGAAGGTGGTGGTGGGGGAAGGCGTGGAGTCTGGTTGGACTTGCCTCGGTGCTAGGGTGAGTGGCACAAGGATGGAGTGAGGGGATTGGGACATGCTTCATCCTGAGGTGTGACCAGAGGCAGACCCTTGATCACTGATGTTTGAGGTGTTCACTGTCTCTTTACATCTTGGTACTTACTGCTGTCAGTGGTGGCACTCAAATAAGTTGACTTTGGGCACCTCAGATCCAGGGAGGCACTCACCTCCTGGAGGTCCCAAGCCAAAGCCACTGAGCTCCAGAAGCTCTAGTGAAGCCAGTAAGCTTCGGATCTGGCTGTACGCTGAAACTGGGCTGAACTGAGCAAAGAGAAAGGTTTCTTACCTCTCCTGATCTCCCTGTTCCACCTCTGGCTGCCCGTACACCTCGGGGCAACAGCTAATCTGTTTCTGAGGCAGATGAATTGTGTCTGCATTTTCTTCCATGGCGTGGACTGCAGGAGTCGATGGTTGGGGGCAGAGCTGGGAGGTGGGGCTGGCAGCAGGGCTCATCTCTCAGCACGGGAACATTGCTGCCTGTCGGTGCTGCAAAACTCTGAGGATGTAGTGATTGAAGCAACTACCTGCAGAACACAGCGGTGCAGTACCATTTAAGAAGCCCACACATCACGTATTACAAAATATTATGGGGTGAATGCATTTTCCCAGACCCCTCACTTTCCGGAATACAACCACAGGCTCCATATCCAGCCTGCCCCCCATGTCTGTCTCTCTCCCCATCCCAAGTGCCGGCTGCAATTCACTTTCGCTTCTTTTGCAGAATTTGTTTCTCATTCTCTACTTGTTGCCTTCTTCTTTTCTCATATTTGAAGAGCTTTTCCCTGAAAATATGTTGGGCATTTTTTCAAGTTCAAGTGGAACTACAAGCCTGAAACACAAACCAAGGCTCACATAATTTGCCTTTGTATTTTTTCCTTTAAAAACAATAAGACATGATAAATAAAATGTCCTTGCTTAGTACTACTTCTCCAGCTAAAGGACAGTCTGTCCTAGCGTTAGCGAAACTTGTAAGCTAAATTGGCATAGATGAGCTGCTGTACGGCTTCCAGAGAGTCTTGAAAAAAAGTTGTTTCTTTCTGTAGCTGCAATCTCTTATTGTAACTCAACGAAGGTTTCTACTTCTGCAAATGGTTTGCTAGTCAAAGAAAGTGGGATATTCATTAATAAATATAAATGTTGGTTTAGAAAATAGCGTATGAATAGAGTTAGAGAAAACTATGCTCTATTGTAGTCTCAGCCAGTTGTTCTTTTTTTTTTCCCCAAGAATATTTATACTGAGCACTGACTTTTTTTCAGGAGTTTTTATCTCAGAGTTAATTATAACATTACAATCAGTCTCAAATCAGTAATAACGTGGTTGTACTGCTTGGGGAGCGGACAGGAGAATGAATTGCAACTTCAGTTCTTTCATAGCTGATTCATACAGCAGAAGAGAATGAATCTTTTATGTACAACTGCCTCCTGGTATTTTGAAAGAATACATATTTTGAAACAGCTGAGATTGCAGTTACTGCTCAGATACAAGTGAAAAACATTCTAGTTACGTGCTAATGTTTTATTCATAGCTGCATGTAATATTAATGCAAAATACTTCTACTTCTCAGTTAGAAATCCTATTATCAGTTTGTGATGTTTCAGCTGTTTGAGATGCCAAGGCGTGAGAGAACGTGTGATTCTAAGTGGTGAGTCAGCTGTTGTCTACATCTACAGCGAAGAAGTATGGCTGGAATAACACCTCATTTGGCTGGTTCTCCTAATTATTTTTGTGCAAAACCTATTCCCTTTCATGCCCATGGGAATTCAGGGGAGATGCTGACAATAACTACAGGGGAGAATTATTGTTGTTTGCAGTTAGACCTGCAGTGATTCTTTGTCTAGAATGCAGTAATAACCCAGTGCCTATTACATTTCAACATTTCCAATAGTTGATTGTAGTTGGAATTGCCCGTCACACAAATTCTTCTATATGCTCTTAGCAAGTGTATAGCTTACTTTATAGCTAGCTTAATGCTGATTCTTAGTACTCATTTCAGCAATTTGAAATCATATCTTGAGTTACAAGTCAGTCTTGGTCAGATTCTTTTTCAAATTAAAAGAAAAAAATCTGTGTTACAAATGCAACTGTGAAAAAGCATAAATTTTCCCAGACTTTCTAGACACTGTTTTTTTGCCCAACCTCAGATTATGGGAATGCATTTTACCATGAATAATTCTATTCCTATACCATGAAAATTAATGTGAACTTTGTTACTAATATTTACAGAGGTGGAACCAAAACTGTAGCAAAATACATACTGCATCAGTAGTACAGTAGTATATAATGGAGCAATTTCTTACATAC
>KZ507742.1:54959-66780 GCA_002844005.1 Limosa lapponica baueri
GTATCTATCAAACTTTGGTAAGGATTTTTTGCTTTACTTAGAAGTAGGCTGTATAATCACTAACTAAAACATGCCACTGCTTCTGAGAAGGTTGCCATTAATTAATTCCATGATCTCAGGGGCACTTTGTTATAATACTTCATCTGAGCTTTTCTTACAAGTTTGTACAAACCTCAAGTATTTGTTTTCCTACAAGTATTTTATTTAAGAGGTAAAAATAACAGCATAGTGTAGAATGCACACCAATCCATAACACTGCCACTTTAAAAATCTAAAAATACAGGCAGTATTGCAATATGGATGAGCTAATTATTGGGGGGAAATTCAGTTTTAGGAATAGTTAACTGATAGAATAAGCTATTTTATGAAACTCTTAAAAGGCAAACCTGTATTTTTAAAGTCACTATTAAAAATTATTTAATAAATGTGTTACTATTATTATAGGAGGTTAGTAAAACTTTCAGTTTGTAGATCACCATCTCTTCATTTTTAAGACTTAAGTGCTCTTTGCTGCTTAAATTCTGTTACCATTACTGAAGACAGCTTGGACCAGATGTTTTGTAAGTGCTAAACTTTGAATGATTTTTTTTGCCCAGTAAAATCCAAACATGCCATTCTCCCAAACAGCATAGGAACAAAGAGAATCTATGTGTTTCGTCATTCCTGTTCAGCTGTCTGGCCCAGTTTCATTTCCTTTGATGGAAAAATGATAAATATAAATTAAAAAGTGAGGCAGCAAATGATCTTTATCTGTTAGTTACAACTAAATTATTCATACCAGTTTTGCTTTCCAAGATTTTAAACATTTAACTGAAATTGTGAATTTTGGACAGAGAATTTGTTTAGCACAGTAATTGAAAGAGAATATTTTTTCCAGAACCAGTAGACCACCTTCTAGCTGCAAGTTATGGCATAGAAAGGAACTCATTTAAAACTGTTCCTAACCATTTTGGTGGGGTTTTTTCCCCGCCAATGTCAACTGCAATATATTTGGCCTCTTTAATGTACATACATGCTGTATAGTGTTTATATAATGTTTCTGTATTAATGTATATATTAATACATGTATTTTTAAAAAAGTTATTTTTTTACTTGTTTTTTCCCTGCAAATGGTAAATTTTGGACATACCTACTGGCTATCTATTGTAGTCTTTTGAATGGTGAAAAATCACAGGCTTTAAGAAGTGACAGTAATTGTAAGTTGAGTTTTGTGGTGAGCCCTTTGCCATTGGTTTGGAAGTGTCCCCACCAAGTTACACACATCTGGGAAAATAATTTTAAATTCATTCAGTAGATTCCATTTTTAGTTCAGAAAACCCTCTACTGAGAGTGAATCTCCTGTGATCTTAGTGGCACCTACTGGACTGGAGATTAGAAGGGTGAAGATGGAGTCTGCCTAATTTGAAAGTAAAGAAAAAGACTTAAGCAAAACAAAAAAAAACCCAACAACAACAAAAGGCAAACAAACCAAAATTTGCGGAAGATCCTTATTTATGGGGCAGAGACTGGGAGTGGCTGGCATGAGAATGGGCTACAGGGATTCAGTAGTTTGGGCAAAGAACAGAGACTGACTGTTATGAGAGCAGTGGAGAAGGAATAAGGAGAAAATTAATGTTGGACATCAGCACTGTAGCAGGGATGCACAGGTAGTGTCAAACTCAAAGCTGAACTAAATGGTTGAATGAACAAAGTTAGGAACAGGGCAATAGTCTCCTCCTTGCCCCCTTTTTTTTTTTTTTTTTTTTTTTTTCCCCCCAAGGCACAGAACAAGGGGGTTAAAATAGAAATTGGTAGTGGCTCGATAATGAGATGAGGATTAGGAGCAGTGAACGATACTCAAACTGATGGAAAATCTTGAGCAGCAAGATTAACTGGTCAAAAGACTGATTTTGGCAGCTTGAAATAGGGAAGAGACTAGGAATTTCCAGATGCTAGAAAGTGTCATTTTTGGGGGATGATGGGCACAATTGTCTGCTTTATAATGCTGTCCTTTCCACCCTGGGAGGAGAACCTAAGGCCCCTGAAGTGGAACAAACTTGTAAAATGTTTTATCCTTCTCCAGTACTAATCCAAAGAAAGGATGATAGTTTGCTGTAGGTTAATTGTATTGATTCAATTGGTGGAGATTGGTGTGGTGCTTCCAATCCTGCTAATTTCCCTGTGGGAGTCAATGTGTCACCATATGGTAGATTGTACTTAATCAGTTTTTCACCTGCCCCTACCAAGGTTGTATTCAGAAACTTTAAGTTAAGTCTTTAACTTAAACGATCTACCTACAGTCATCTAGGAGCATGTCGATGTCCTTGGCCTTTTTGAAGTCTTTCTGTTGTCATTATGGTTTTATTATATCACTTCACTGTGTGCATTTTTCTTATGAAGAGGTGACCAGTATCTGTGAAAAAATAAAGTTCACTTCAGCGTAGTATTCTTACAGGAGCAAGTCTTCAACGGTGTACTGAACTGGGATGTAGGTGAGCTATCCTAGGAGTCCGTTTTTCAAGACTTCTTGAACATTTGTCTCCTAGCTATTCCTACTTTTAATCAGTTAATAGAGGATAAAATAAATTTGAATAATCTCCATACCTTTAGTAGTATAGAAAGTGACTGCTTCTTTAAAAAACAAATCAAACCCCCTCTAAAACAGAAAAATCTATATGAATATTTTATTTTATTTTATTTTATTCTGTTCTTGTCATCTACAGTTATATAAAAATCTAACATTTTATCCAAAAAGTGTATATTTCTCTTAATGGCTTTTAAACACTTCTGTACTTGTCTGAATGTTTCAAAAATATTTGGTTGATAAAGTTGCAGATTTTTTGTAGGTTATTTTTCATTGTTGTTCTGAAGCATCAAATAAAAACATATGGTCTCTGAAAGTCTTTTCACTGAATACTATAAATTAATAATTTTTCTTTTGCTACTTGTGCTTATTCAGCTATTCATGACCTATTGTATAATTTCAAGAAGATATAACTTTTGTTAAGCTCAGGATGACTTTTTATCTATTAATTTTTAGTGCAACTATTTCAGAATAGTCTTCAGCCTAAGGAAGGAAGGTTGAAGGCCATATTGAAAAACTTTAAAGCCAGCAAGATTTGGAACATCTAGCACTTTTATCATGTTATAATCATTAATATTAATTAATTAAAATGTTTACACACCCTGGTCTAGTGTTCTCTTTGATGTTAATCACTTTACAGTAGACCACATAGATTCATTCTTGGTGTCAGACAAGTAAGGAAATATTTCATCTTCTTTTAACTGTGTCCTTTAGCATGATAGTAGGCCTTATTAGTTGAATAATAACATGTATTTTTGCTGTGGTTGTTATATACAAACGCTCATGTTTTCTGTCTGTTTAAAAAGCCCTGAGTTGACCTTTTGTTCAAGCAAAAAGTAATACAAAGATATAAATACATGGCTATATGTAAGTATAATGAAACTTAACAACGTTCTCAGACATGTTAAAGCAAAGTTCTTTTTTTTGGTCTTCCTCTTACTAATGTGAATCAGAGAAAATGGAGAGTGCATTTACTTGTTCCTGCCTCTGCGGTACTCTGCGTGCCCAACATCCAAGAACACATGTTGGTCATGTGCTGTCATCTCTGTTTCTTCATTCCTTTTAACAAAGATAGTAGTGAGGCTAGCATACTAACCATTTTTTTTAATTAAAAAATGAGCTGTTGCTTTCCAAGGGGTAATTTCCTCTCAATCTGTAATACAGGGTTTAATTCTGTTGAAATATATGGAAAAAAATATTATTATTTTTTTTTAATTTATGAAGCGTACACTTTCCTATGTTTGCTCTTTAAAAAGATGGAGACATACAGGAAGTGAAAACTTAGCCATAGCAGTTTAGCTTTGCGGATATTGTTGAAGATCCTTAGTTGGCCTAGTCTTATCAGTCACTGTCTTTGGCAGGTGATTTTTGCAGCATGTGAGAGTTCGTCCTTTGGTTTTGCTTCTATGATTTTCACACTTACAATTGTATGACAGCTGAAATTTGCATTCTGAACTGAAATTGCATTATATTGGTGGCATCTATTGTCATGTATTTTAATTAAAATTTGTGACTGCTGGTAGGCAATGCTTAAGTTCTATCAGAAATGTTATTGCTGTATACAAACAGCCCTTTCCATCTTGTCTGTTTGAACTTTGTGGGTTTCCAGTAACACGGGTGCAGGTGAATATTGTAACAGGAAGAAAAGAACCTTTCTGACCTGGAATATGATCCATCTATTGGAAGAACACTTCACAGATCTGTTTATCTACTGCCCACAGAGGGTAAGACCTTTACACAGGATACTACTTTTGCACTGCCTTTAGAAGAAAGGGGACATGCATTCCCTAAAAATGACCCTGAAATTCATGGCTGAATGTCTTGTGCAAAATACAAGTGGATTTATGCTATTGAAGCTGATTGCAAAGCTTTAAAAGGCTGCATGTTTTCTGGTATGGTTATTCATCTTATTCCACTGTTTTAAAAATTTAATCAGGAATGTGAGACATTTCCTGGATCTGCTTGTTTTTACATATTGGCAGGTTTAAAGATCCTGAAGGATATGTTTTGTCCTCAAGTACAACAAATTGTCTCTAGATGGATGTCTCTGAACCTCTTGGGCATCTATGCAGAGATATTACAATTGTAGAATTTGACCTTGTCTTTTAAAATCTATTCTCTTCAGTTGCTGCTACTATTGTTGGTATCCTTTGTTTCTGTAGCTGAGATGGATTATTTTTTTTAATGATATTTTAAAAAGCTACTTTTTTCTTATGCAGTTGTAACCACAAATACATATAGGAAACTTTATTTGTTCAAAGGGATTGTGAAAACAACGTAATTAAACATAATACAGCAGTGTAAAGACTCTAGACTGCTTCTGTGTTATGGCAAATTGATCTTTAGTTCTACTGTTTCTATAGGAGTAAAAGTGCTATTGGCTGATATGGGTTACATATGTAGATTCATGGAGAATTTTATTCTAAAACCTCCAACATTTTCTTTTAATACTGAACTGTAAGGGTATTTAAAGCAGTTATTATTTAATTTCCCATGCATAGTGAGTGAGAGTGCTTTTTTAAAAATCCCTGGAAAGCAGACCTAAATACAAATCTTGTAACGTAAAAACTTCAATGGAAAAGACTCTGGCAGGTTACATTTCTTTCATACTTCTGTGTTTCTTTTGAAAGAAAAACTTTCCCAGATGGTCATTGCAGGGTACTGAATGTGACCAGTAATTTTATGTAAGCATTTAAGTTCATAGCCCCTGTCAGAATTCCTTATTTGGGTATTGGATTCTTTGCAAAGGGTTTTTCATTTTTTACAGCTATCTTTACGCTATTAAATGAATGCAAGTTGAGGGTAAGATTATCTGCAAGGTCATAGTGAAACTTAAAGCATGATGGACAAAGTATACTTACTGAGGTTGGAACTAGAAATAAACACACAAAGGAAAGTATATGGGCATACTGATAGTTATAAATTAAGTGTCAAGGTTTCAAATCTGGGAAAGTATCATCAGAATTTATAAAGTTCTATTTAAATAGTCCATTCTCCTCACTTCAGACATCTGTTACTGGTTATTGTTTGAGTGACCACCATGTACATTATACAAAAAGGAATGTGTTTTTTGTAAGATCTCTGCTAATGTGGCAGATAAAATCCCAGTGTTTGATAGCAGTGCCAAAGGGCAAAGAGGTGCTGAACAATATTCCTCATCTTCACCATAACTTTCCTTCCTGGAAAAACAGGCTTTGACAGTGGGAAAATGAAGACCGAGATAAGGAGAGGTGGAAAGAGGCTTGGGAACTGAGAGTGATATAGACCAGAACTCTACTCCAGCAAGCAGGGGAAAAAGCCTTCTCTTAGGCTGATGCACCAATAATTTCATTTTTTTTTGTTGATTACAAATTTGAGTTATATCTCCTTGATACGGTAATAAATTTTTAGTTTTCCATTTTAACATATTGCTGGATAGACATAAACATTGCAATATAGCAAGATTTAATTCAGCTAGGTTACATCTTAGATGCTCATTATTAGAAGGCATACCTTACTTTACTGAGCTGCTTTCTTCTATTGGTTTTACTGTAGCACTCACCTGTTCAGAAGATGCACTAAGGAGGAATTGTGACAGGAATTGGCAGGCCTGGAGAAAGTCTTGAATGATTAACTTAAATTCATGAAAAATGTCATGAAGCGTTAGAAGACCTATGGCAATTTTTTGTGGTAGGCTTACTGATAGAGCAAGGAGAAAAAGAATCTGATAAATGTAGAAATATATGTATCTTTGGCTAGAAAATGATGAAAATAAAAAAAAGTTAAGGGACTGTTTTACACATGATTATCATCTTCTGTACAGAAGGTGAGGGTTTTCTTTCAGCAGTTTGGTTCAGTATAGGAGGATTCTGGGAGACGAGTGAAGCAGAATTAGTCTCCTGAGGGAGAAGGCACTTGCTTGAGCACGATTCTCTCTGTGCGTTTGCAAACAACCCGAGAGGGTACTAAGATGCATCTGTGGAGCTTTGCTATTTACAAAGATGTTAAAATGCCAACATTTTTGAAACAAACACATTAACTTTAAAAACTAATTTTCCAGTTTCCTAATGTTCTTAGCTGAAAAAGAAACAATGAGTTTTAATATCGTTTTCTATTTTAGTTAATTGGTACTCTGCACTGGAATAAGTACCCAGAAAGCCAGATTTTAGCATATGCATGAATAATAAACTTTGGCTGATCGTGTTCTTTTTAAACTGCCCTAGTTCCATGTATTTGAGAGTGCCTCGTATGATAGGACCAGAGAGTTGTCAGATCAATGTCTAACATCTGTAGCAGGCAAATTAGCACAAACTCCATTAAGGCAGAATGAATGGATATACAGATTTGTGGAGTACATTGGGGAAAAAGTGAAAACACCCATTGTAAAGGGAAGTCATGCATCACAGGTTTCTGGCTTGTTTACAGGAACTGGTGAGTGTAAGGAACAAGGAAATCTGGTTGCTATAACCCTTTTAGATTCTCCAAAAGTGATTGACGAGTGCCTCACCAAAGTCTCTTTAAGTGAGCTGAAAAATAAGGTCCTTACATAGATTACCTGGATAAAGGTGGATGGAGGTAATATTGGAGTAGAACAGGGAACTCTGGGGCGGACAGTCTTTGTATTTGCAAATGACTTGAGAACGGAGCTGAGTAACAAAGTCTTACAATGTAGTATTGTGTAAAATCTCAGAGTATTGAGTGGCTGTACAATGAAATGACAGATGAACAGGTAAATGTAGGGAGTGAGGGAGAACAGCTTCAAACTTACAGATGTAAATGGTGGGTCCTGAACACAAGACCAACACACAAGAATGCCTTCTTAAAGTTTATAACATTTTCTGAAAGCATCAGCTCTATTCACACCAGTATTTTAAAAAGCAAAGTCAATTTGGGGAACTAGTAGGAACAGAATGAAGAGAACTTAAGTAATACATCACTATGTCATGGTACGAATTGGGTGCACATCTACTTTTTAAACACTACGTATGCTTATAGTTCTCCGTAGTGGAACTAAGAGAGTTAGTGAGAGGTGTGGAACTTCTTGGGTTTAAGGAACAATTTAACACTCTTCAGCCTGGAAGAGAGAAAGCTGGAGGTGGGTGGGTGGGGAATAATAGTGGTCTATTAAATCATGGATGGCGGGAAGAGATAAATAAGAAATGACTGTTTGTTCTAATTTAACAACCGAAGGTATTTAATTAAACCAACATGATAATTTTAAATGAACTAGAAGATATGATTCCTCATGTGCATGTGATCGGTTTGTGGGACTGCTTGCCACAGGATTTTGTGAATGCAAAAATTCACACAGTTTTATAAACCAGTTCAACAAATTCTGGGAGAGTACAGTCACCAATGACTTTGGATTACAGACACAGCCTATGAGATATAAAGCCCTGGAATCTCACATTGCTGAATGTCTAATACATCTACTGAGGAAAGTATCATTATTTGCTTATCTTTTTAACCTGTTGCTGTAGACATCTACTACAAGTCTCTGTCAGAGCATACGGGTCATTGTGGACATTTGGATTGACCCAATATAACTTTTTATGTATTTAAAGTGTATATTTTGTTACATAAAATCATCACTATTTATCATTTTAAGTGGTTTTAATGTTTCCCATGTGTGTTAGGATTGCTGTTAATTATCACTGGAACTTGACTTTTATAAACATAATTGTGGGAAATATTTCCCACATATTCCCAATTAGTAACATAATCCATGGGAAATTTAAAAAATTGCCTTTGAAATTTAAAGCTTCAACTTTTTTTAAATGCATTCCCAAATATCAGTTGAAATCTTAGGTACTGATAGTCCTTTTTAACATTACTAAAATTATGTCCTTTTTTTCTTTGAGGCAACAGCCTTTTTGATCTCAGTGAAATAGATAAATATTTTTTGAGAATAAATCAGTCCTTTTTGTCATTCTCACACACACACCCACCCCCCCACACACCCACACCCCCCCGCCCAGCTTTAAAATAGGACTCCTCTGAAATCTGGGAAGCATGTTGTTTCTATTATACTTCATAATAGGTGAAAATGAGCAATGTGTTACCCATACTGTCTGTACATTGTATTAAAAACAAGTGTTTTCCCTTGGGTTTTCATTACTTGATTGACCACGTGTGAATATAATACCTATCAATGCACTTAGTGTGAAAAAGAATTACAGAAACTGGCAAAACCAGTTATAGATGAATCTATACTTGAGTAAAGTACTGAGTTTGTTTCTTTCTATGGCCATTCAATGTTTGTGTTAAAAACAATCACACTTAGTCTGGATTTTCTTTTCCTCTATTGGAAGAGACTCGAGTTAACTCGTTTTTACAAATCTTTAGAAGAAAAAGGGTGTGTACCCCAACCTGAGAAACTGAGTTGTAGAAAGAGGAATATTTGCAAAAGGATTCACTTTTCTTTTTTCTGGTTACAAATTTTTGATGTGCTTGCTAGATGCATGTAAATACTTATTTACATGTGTATGATCTAATGCTGTACACACCTGCCTTCCTTATAGGTAGGTGATGTGTTACTGGATGCCTCCTGAAGGCCTGATGTTAGAAGAGTCAGGTGTACTTTTTCAGCAGCATCTGATTTAAGATAGAGTCATTTACCACCTGCTTTTCATTGCCCTATTCTCCTACCAGAGGCTACCACTTCTTAAGTTTGCTAGGAGAGACATATGAATAGTCATTCTCTATTTATTTCTATCAAACTCAGCAGTTTTTAATACAGATTTTGAAACAGATGTATCAAAACTGGTTTAGTTAGGGGACAGTTGTACCTGTTCAGTTCTGGAAGTGGTGATGTCTGGAAGAAGTAAGATGGAAGCAGAATGGACAAGGACAGACAAGTAGGGAAATAGCTTCCTTTTCAGGTTAAGTTTTAGTCTGAGCACCTTTCTGCTGACAGACACCTCCACAAGGAATCAGTGGTACATTTCACAACTCGTTCTTGCTTGTCGCTCACTTTTCAGTGTTCAACTATGTTAATATTTTACATATTTTTATAAATCAGATGTCGCTCCTATTCCTTTTTTATCCCTTTTTTGTTTAAGTACAAAGTCTACTTATTATATACTCTGTTTGATGTCAGATGAAAACATTTTTTTCTCTTGGACATTAAAAAAAATTATGTTCTTTTGCTTTCCAGCTGGTAATTCCTTGAGGTTTTTGCTGATCTATTTCCATTTTGAAATACCATGTATTCTCCATCCATTTGATTCTGCTTTTTCAGCAGTAAGATTTAGAGCATCACTTGTTCGCTCGAAAGGCTTCGTTTGTTTCTTCCCTTCTGCCTTTGTAGATAAAGCATTGATTATTTTGTTGAGCTTTCCTCTACTTTATGTTGACTAAATATGCTACCACTTAGTAGAAGGATTTTGTCCAAAGGGTGTCACTTTTGTAATATGCCTTTTTCAGAAGTGAATCACTTTGTTCTTACGTTATTTTTGAAAGAGCTTTCAAACAGGCCTGAAACTTTCCTGGCTTAGCTTTGTTTCAAAAACAAATTAGTCAAAATGCAGAGTTAAATAGTACTTTTACGCACTTGGAAAATGTAACATTTCAAACACTTAAGCAAATTTAGCAATATTAAGAAATTTGCCTTGCTATTTCTTTTTTTTTTTTGCATTTAAAAAAATAATTTTGCTTTATGTTTTTGTCTTAAAGTCTGAGCATCTGCAATCAATGTATCTTTAATCTGTTAAATTATTTTGGCATAAAGTTTTAACATCTGCAAATATTTTATATTGAAACGTGGACTGCAGATGCTTGCTTTGGTTTTCTGTTGCCTCCTGCTTCCCACTTAAGTAGCTGCATGCTGCGGTAGGTAACATCTTCATGAGAGGGAGGGGAGGAAGTAAATTTTAGGGCAGGTGAGACCTTGTCTCTTAATACAGAAAGGAATCAGAAGCTTTGTGAAATGATTGCAAAGTTGGGGAACAATTTCCTGCGTGGGACCTGCCCTCACTTCCCCGTTCTGTTTTTGTGAGAGGGAAGTGGACCCAACCCTGCAGCTGTTGTACAATAAAGTCAAGAAATATGTTACTGGATGCATCATATGCTTGAGAACTGCTGCTCCCTTCAGCTTAGTAATGTGCACATTACCTTACCGAACAAACATCGTAGTTTATCTCTTTTTCAGCTTACAATAATTTTGTAAATCATGTTTTCCATGCTGTCCAATGGCTAGATTTATTTTGTCTGACAGTTTACATTGAAAGATACTGAGGGTGGTGTCTTTACCTTAATTTATTGCACTTAATTTTCTAGTCATGACTAGCATATGCAGAAACACATAAAATCACGTGGTATATAACTTAGCTCCTTAGCTGTCCACAAATGCATCAGTAGCTTGCCAGTAGGTACTTGGTAATCTTTTCTTAAAGTCTGGCTGATTAATATTAAAATATAGCACGTAGAGGATATATGTGAAACCCTGTGAAAATTATTTAACAAGTGAAAGGTCTGATAAAGACCCATAAGTCTTTTTATTAGTGGCTGTAATTGCTTCAGAAAAATACATTGTCACTTAGCAGGAGTTTAATAAGCAAGCCATTTTATGTATTAGAAATCTCTGCTCATTCTACTTGTTTTAACCACTTGCTAGACCTGTGATAGTTAGACATAGCTAAATTTGAAGTTCAGTTTAGTTTATGAGGAAGTATTGAAAGGGCTGATAGGGAACGAGGTGTTTCTCTGATCTTACAGTGCAGAAATCAAAAGAAGTAACGATCGTTGTTAGGGTTACCAGTTCTCAATACTTAATGTGATGATACCTATTACTGTACTATCTGATCATTACAAAATGAATGATTCAGACGTGCTGAGCTTTTTGTACAGGGTGCATAAATAGTTCCTTTGTTTTTTCACCTAGGTAAGAAACTAAATCCCAACACTGACTTTCTAGAACCACAGAGGACATCCCCAATTCCAGTTTAGTACAGCAGTGACAAGGCCATTCTTCTTGTCATGAATCACTTTCATTATGCCAAACTTTTATTGATGATAGTTTAGGGTAAGAGCTAGGTAAGGTAGCTCTAACCTTTATCTGCACCCACTTACCAAAGATCAGGTGATACACAATAATATGTTATCCTGTGGCACTCCATCGCTGTGTCAAAGCCCTAGGAAACGTCCTTAAATTTTACGATTAAGAATTAATTGCATTTAGATAGATTGTGAATATGATCAGCTCCTCAGTTAATATGGCCTCTCACCCTCCCCTACCCAAAGTTTCATAAATGTAGGTTGCTGCAGAGATTAGTATTTCTT
>KZ507742.1:68585-78759 GCA_002844005.1 Limosa lapponica baueri
GCTGATGTTTCACCTGTGTTTGCAGTGATCCTTCTGGAAAGTGCAAGCCTGTGTGACGGTTGCAGCTTGCCTGCTTCCTGCCTGCCCCCAAAAGCCAGCCAAACTATCACATGTTTCCTTTTCCACTAAGCTTCAATTAATTCTGACCCTACAGCCCCCATCCGTAGAATAATCACAGAAACAGAAACACTAATATGTGTCTTGGGAGGCTGGCTCTCCAGTCCTGTCTGGTTTAATGATGCAGCACATTTGAAGTGATGTAACTGAATACAAACTCACCATACTTATGCCCAGCATCCCAAGTATTTTTGTTTATGATGACTGTTTTTATGCTATTTGAAGTGATGCATTTTAAGAAATGAGAGTATCCATGCAGGAGCAAAAATGTAAAAATTGAGTATTGTAAAAATGTAAATTGTAAAAATGAATATAGCGATAAAAAGTATTTGTTTGGATTTATCTACTCATTGAGGGATTTGAGATAATAATCCACCATCTAATATGTGCTTATCCTGGGCCAAAGTTTAAACAGGTTATGAACAGATTACTTTCCTTGACTGCCTTACCACTTTGCGGTGGTATTCATTCTGTTTATATTACGTCTGGTTATCTTTTCCATTTCCAGAATCTATGGAGTGTTTGATGTATTTGTATAAACAGTTTTGATTCCTGAAAATATGTTCTGAATTAGATGCCATGACTGTACAACAATACACTAACAACATTCTGAGATCATTTAAAGCCCTTTGTTTAATAGCACAGGGCATGTTATTAGACTGTTACACTAAGTACATTAACATTAAAAACCAGCTTGTAAAAGTGAAGAGGTTTTGAATTCTAGAATTATGGAGGATATATAAAATTGGCGCATCTGTTTCTGTCTTTAATTTTTCAGTGAAATGTTTTTTGTATTGATTCTTGACAGAAGTGTGTCCCATCAAATCAGGCATTTGGGTTTCAGTTTTAGCAATTGCACCTCTGAAAACAATTTCCAGTGCAAATTTTGAGATTGAAGTTGAAAACATAAAATTAAAAATTTCTGTTCTTGTTGTTTGCCTTTCAGTTACAGTACTTAGGAGGCACAAGTTGCTTCTTGCAGTTGCAATGACTGGAAACACTTCATTTCCTCTAAAATAATAGGTAGTGTTTTCACAGAATTCCATGTCTTCATAATAAAAATAAAAAATTATCTATGAACTTTTATAAGATCATCAAATCAAAACAGAGTACATTTTTCTTCCACTTCCCTCTATTCCCTACAATTACTTGTATTGGAATTTAGTCTGTACAGAGAACTCTTCCTTTGCTGCTGGAGCAGCGAAAGCACTGAGCTTCTCAGTGTAAATAACATACATAAAGCTGTACCATGTGAAGGCATAGAAATTATAAATAGAGGTGTAGGGTATACAGTGTATTGTATAATTTCAGAGTGCAAAGGAGCCTGCATGGGAACTGTTGCTTATATCATGTTTAGGACTTAGGAAAAATAGAAGGTAACGAGACCCAGAAAGATTCTGTGCTTATATTCTCTTACTCCCCTTATTCCTCTTTGTCTGTGACAGTTACGCTTCCTTGTGTGCTGTCCTAAAGCTGTACTAATTGAGTGGCAAAACTGTTGGCTTTTTGACGTTGAAATAATTCCAGGTATGCTCTCTACAAGGAGAGTGCTCCAAAACTCAGAGGGATAGAAATCTTCCATTGGGAAAGCTTGTCTGTTACAAAGAACTATGCATTATTTATATATATTTCTTTTTCTTTGAAGTACTACAAATGTTTGGTCTGCTAGTAATATTTTTAAGATAATTTTGAACTTTTTCATTATATAGTTTCGAATATGATTTGTTACTTTCTTTTTTCCAGTTGTTTCAAGAGTGGCAAATGAGACAAATATTGCCATTCAAAATAAAATAATTAAACATTATCTCTGCTTGAAAAACAGGCCTGTACTTTGCATCTGTATCTATATATAAAGTTTCTGCAGTCGATAGAAAACGATGCAAGTTAACATATAGCATTTGATAATTTGAATTTTCTTGATGTATCAAATACTTGTTCATTGTTATAAGTGCTGAACCATGAATAATTTACTGGCTTTCTCTTTATAATATGCAGTGTCTGCTAACTTTGAAGTTCAGTAGTCAACTTTATAGTTTGCTGGAACTGACTAATGATTCACCAGAGATTTTTGAGAGATATTTTGTCATCAATTTAAAGCTTGGAGAGGTTTGCTGTTGCAGCCATCTGGTAATTCTTGGTTCTCTGGAGGAAAGAGAAGTCTTTTGATAAAATAGATCAAAGCATTCTGCTCTTTCAGTGACTGATACCTATAAGTAACTTAGAAGTTTCTCAAAATGATTTCACAATGTCTGTCTCATTTGCCAAGCTTTTGCATTCTAGTTACAATACAATATTAGTCATGAATTATATTTTCATTATATTTAAATAATTATTTAAATACTTCTGTTCATGGATAACTTATAGATCTAAGTGTTTTTTAATCCCAGACTTTTCTAATTTACTAAATAAGCTGTCATGATTAATAAAATAGATGCTAAATCTTGTCCTTTGTACTAACTGTACAGGTAAGGGTACTCTCAAAAATTGTACTGCTGCTATACCATAAGCCTAAGATATAGATGTACCTCTTAGACTGTAGATAATGTACAGATATAGTGTAAAAATATATATCATACTATTTCTAGAACTCATTCTGTTAACAATTGGAATTCTGGCGTGGGATTTGCAGATGTTTGGCAGTGAAGAGCAAATACAGAGAGAGAGAGTTAGGACAGGAAGTGTGCGCTGCAACGTCCACTTGAAGTGAGACCAATCTAACACTGGATTGCACATACACATTTGATATTTATCTGGAATCAGGATGTTGTTTCTATTCCATCAGACATTCCGGATGTGCAGTTGCCATGACTGCACATGTCCAGTCTTCTCAAAGAGTGAGTTTATTGCATCACAAGCGCGGCACAAGCAGCCAAAACAGCATGATGAAATTGGCTTTTACCTTACAAGTTGTTTAGTTAAAGTATGTCTGAGTGAGATTTTGTGCTGTGTTACATTAGGAGAAAGGGAAAGCATTAGCTTGCAATACACCATACCTCTGCACATCAAAAGAGGAAGTATTCTCTTGCTAGAGGTGAGTTATTACACAGAAGAACTAAGGAGTTGTGTTTGTGCCGTTCACTCCTCATTATATTAGAAGGTCACCAATGACTGATGTACTGATGAAAGGTAATAATTAAACCACATATGTCTCACTGTCCTCAATTAAGCCTATCAAGGAATTTCAGAAATAGTTGATGTGTCTTGGGATGTAGCCTGTATCATCCTAATAACTATATGTAGTGTTTGTTAATAGGTTAGCCTTATTATCATTTAACCATTCAAAGTATGGTATTGGCTAAATGACAGATGTCAGTGAATATTAGGTAGTTACCACATGTTCTCCAAACTTGCTGTTCTTTACATTAGGTAGTTTGCAGAGAGGAAAAGACTTCTAAAGAGGCTGAGTTTTTAAGGACAATAAATTTAAAATGCAAACTAGAGAACTAATATGGTACTACATTCTCAGAAAATAGAATGATCAGAGTTTGGTGGAGGAATTGCTAATTTTTTACACACTAAAATTTGCTTGAACTCGGATTTAAGTGACATATAGATAGCAGAAGAAAATTCCATGTACTTATGCTTGTTGCTATTGTTTAAACTTTTCAGTGAGCTACCCAAGAGAGCTCTGGTGCTCGTTTCTCATTAAGCCCACAAAAAATGGTAAATTTGTAATTCCGTACTTCATAATTTTCCACAGTTATATGTTATGCCTGCTGTAGCTCTGAATCAGATGCATATGCTTACCTGATTGTTTACCTCCTTGTCTGCTTGACATGTGCTTCCTGGCAGCTACAGTTGAATGGTTTTTTTCATTCTTTGTTTTTTTTTGGTTTCTTTTTTTTTCAGTGTGGGAACTTTGCTGTTTTGGTGGATGTTCATATTTTGCCTGAAGGCTCCAGTAAAGACACCGGCTGGTTTTCAGATCATGAGAAAGAGGTACAACAAATATCAGTTTTACTTCAAAAGCATGTGGCTGCAGGGAAAAAGTTGGATTGCCCTGAACTGTTCAGAATTTTTCAGTGTTATGAGAATATCATTAGTTATACCTAGCCGTCAATGGTTGCTTTGGGACCCCTAAGTCAACCATATGTGCTTTTTGGGTCACTAATGACTGCTTTCAATTTGTCTTTAAATTTTTAAACTCTGTGTGTGTGCATACGTGCATGTGTGTGAGCTGGTTTGATTCATCTGCCTTAAGTTTTAATTTTAAAAACATATCTCTCATGAATGTTTGTAAATTATCCTGAGTGATGTAAGCCAGATTGTGACAAGTATCATTTTTGCAGAGCTTGTTGCTGAAATATCTTTCTATTAATTGTTTTTTCTCATTCTGAGAAGTGTGAATTACGATATACTTAGAGAGCACAAGAAAACATAATAAGTATGCATGATAAGCTATAGTAGAACCATTTTATCTCATAAAAAGAAACTCCCAGTCTTTATTCTTCAGTGTTTCATTTGTATATCCTGACAAGAGATGAAATTTTGGAAAATCAGTGCATCAGTGACCAGCAAAATTATGAATGTAACTTCCATCAGGTCCTGTGTGATTTCTGCTACAGTCTTGTGATGAGTTACTGGTGGGAGTTTTCCCCTATTTCAGTCTGTGTGGGAACTTGAGAAGTTCCCTATTGAAAACGAATGCAGGACATGTTTCAAATGCCTGTGGACTTTCCCGCAAGTCTCTGTTACGGTAATTTTCAGCAGATAGCTTTCCTAATAATGGCATAATTAACTTGTCACTGCAGAGCATCCCGTATGTCTCAAAGTAATACGTTTAAATAAAATTAAAAGAAACAATAAATTAATATCCCGAGGGAGTGAAAGCAGAATATTTAACAGCCTGTGGTTCATCCGATTTGTGCTTTATTAAGCAGAGAAAGAAGAAAATAGGGGAAATCTTTTAGACTTCTTTTTTCTGACTAAACGAATACTCATTACCACTTCTATTTATAACCAGTTTTACTATCTCAGTTATCTGACTTTTAAGGGTTTTCAAAATGTATTTTGTAAGACTGCCAAAACAAAAGATATGAATTTCAGGAAATTAGATCATGATTGATTTAATAAAGAGGCATGACAGGGCAGCATTCATTACATTTCTGTGACCGCACATTTTGAGTGAAGTACAAAGGTTGCATATTTTCAACAACTGAGAAGTGTGATTCCAATAGCTTTACAGTTTGCTTCCTGAAAGTCCTATGCAGAATCTTTGTAAGAGAAAGATCAGTAAGGTATTATAAGCAAATTATGCCTACATTTGGGGGTTTTTTTTGAGAGCCTTTACATATTCATCACAAGCAGTTTTCTACATTTTTGTTTCCAAATTCTGGAAAATACTAATGGTGGTACAGCCCTCTTTGCTTGTCTGTGGGAAAAGCAGATACCTCTTACACCCCTTGTAACGCAAACATGGTTTCTGTTGATCCCCTGTTTACCCTGGATGAAAGTCATTGACCGCTGTTTGTAGCACATGGAGCCTGGAAGGATGTGAGGTGGGTGCCTGGGCCCGGACGCTACTGTGGAAAAAGGATGCCATGTAATGGAGCCACTTGTCAGTGCCTCCGCTGGCAATGCCATCCTGGTGCTGGCCTGTCAGCTGCCAGCCCCTTCTACGTTCCCTAGAGCAGGCTGGGAGCTAAATGAGTACCGATAAGCTTGAGGCTGGTGTAAGAAAATACAGTGCACATTGTCCAGCTGGGCATCGTAAAGGCCCCAGTTTGTGCACTGTTGTCACGTGTTGTATAGAGTCATTTGGGATTGCTGCGAGATGCAAACTGAGGCATTTGGGAGCTTTTCTTTCTTTCCACCCTTCAAATTTTCCTGACGTTTCTGTCCTATCTCATTTTCCCCTGGAATAACAAAGTGAAAGTTTTATCTTTGTACTTTGAGAAAAATTTTTTAAACTGATTCTATTCAGGTCATTGCTATGATCTCTCCATATGTATATAGATCTCAGTTGCAAGTTCTTTTTAGCAGTGGAAAGTACACAGGGGTGGTTCTCTTGAAGCCTGCTCTTGTTTATGCTTTCTTAAATATAGATCTGTATAGGTCTTTGTGGAGAACCACTAAAATATTTCTGTAAGCATAACAACTAAAATATTTTCCATGTAAATTAAGGAAGTGCATGCTAATCTTTATTGTTGCAGAAGGAACCAAATGCACATTATGTTTCCGCTGCTTTCTAGACCTTTTCATTCTAACCTGAATGCATAGTCCTGGGAAGGAATGTGTAATGAGATCACTTTAATGAGTTAAGCAGAAGAATAAGGAGATACAGTATTTTATAATTGTACTCTTCAAGCAGAAAGGAAAATGTATTTCTTACCGTAAGAAGAAAATACTGTTTGTGGTTGACCAATATATGTGCATTGCTTTCATTTAGAGAAATACTTTAAAAATGTGTTTCTCTGCATACTTTCTAGATTAATCAAAAGTAAATTTCAAGCCAAGATATTTTAGTTGGTACTAATATAATTTTGTCTATTGTCCAAACACTGAAAAAAGGTAAAATGATATTTTTGTGTGCCACAAAGTATCATTTCTGTGAGCACACAGTTATGCACAGTGGAAAACAAGAATACTTAGGGAAGAGTCTCAAATATGTGTGTATGCATTGATCTGAAAATTTATTCTGGTATTCAAGAGATTAATTTTTTGCTTTTACTCCAAGGTTTTTTTCTATGGTTATTCTGGCTGAAGGATTCGTTCCTCTTGAGTTGTGTGTGGTTTTTATTCTGCTCTTGCTGGGGGAAATATGAAAGATATGAACGGTTATGTTTAGGAGCAGGAAAATCAAAATGAACTAAAGAAATAAGGTTGCTGTGACCTAATTAGCTCCGAGTCTTCCCCCCTCAAAATTATACTGAATTGAACCAAAATATCTGTTGCAGCTTATAAGGATTCTTGCAGAGAAATAGTGTGTTGACAATTTCTGGAGGATTTTTACTAATATTCTGCTTAAATAGCTAATGTTATTATACATTTTAAACATGTTTTTTTTTCCTACTTTGCATACAAATGAAACTAATTTGCTGTTCAGAAATTAGTATAGTAATATAATGTATTTGATCTGCTAAGTGAGACTTCATAACGTACTTCCTTTCCTGTTTTGTAGCAAAATTGTTTGATTTCCTCCTCTCTTATTCCCATTCATTTCCTAAATTATGTGTTTCTTACCTCTATGTAATACCTCAGTACTTAATTGCAGGTGATGTTTTTACTTTTTATGTGAAAAGGAGTGATTTTGCATTGATTTCTATTGTATGTCTGTGAGCACATATATAAATTTAGATCTAAATATGCCAATGGTTACTCTTTCAGGAGGTCTGCATGCTGCTAGAAGAAGTTGTTGCTTCAAGGGTCAAACACTACTTGGAAGCCCCTAAACAACGTGGTCAAGTGAAATCAATGCAACACGCACCATCTGGTCCTTTGTTTCTTACTGGTAAAATAAATTATTTAACTTACTGTAAAATATAGTAAGATAAGGTATGGTGGAAACTGCTGTTCTTTATTTTTTCCATGAGAAATTTGCCATCGGGAAAGCCAGTAAGCCTGAAATAGCTGGTGTTTGGGTCTGAAATGACTTTAGTTATGTTATTGAAAAAATAAAGTGGCTTTTAATTTTCTGTTGTTGAAAAATCAACATAACAATTGTACTGTTAGTATGAAAGCCTATCATTAAAATTAAAAAGAATATATGTTTTTGTTTAATATTATTTCACTACCTTTTCTGGTCATCATGGTGGGTTTTACAGTTGATAGGCTTATCTATTGGTGTTATATCACACAAGCAATTTATTTTTAAATAGTTCTTAGGAAATAATGACTTTTTTTTTTATTACCAGCCTGGAGCATGTTATAAACTTGTCACAGAAAAGGCTGGCTGCAGTAGTAAAGCCCTGTGTTGGCTATGGTTTCTCACATTTCCTTAAATATCTTGTAATAGATCTCTACTGAAATATGAATTCCGCAATGAATATAATGGCGTACTTACAATATGCAATCAGTATACTGATACCAATTTTTTAATTCAATGTATATTATGTTAACAGTTTTAATTCTGAAAAAATTCTTGCCCCTCAAAATGTTTTCAGTTATTGAAAAGGTATATTCCTATAGTTATAGCTGATGGTTGCAGCTTTGAACACTAATATCAATATTAATGAGTGTTTTTAATAAAGAAAACACAGGTTAGATACTGTATGGTTGCCTTAGTATTGCAAAATTTTAGGCATATATGGGAGCCAGATTGTTATGGCATGACAAGAGAGATTTTTTTTCCACCCACAGGAACAAAATACCACGTAAGTAAAAAGTGCTTCAGGACACGAAAGGATTTTGAAACCCTCTTTTTCCTTGCAAGTTTTAACTACATTTTATCCCTTTAAAATATATTAACGTTTGTAAAACACATGAACTTTCAGATGCCCATACTTTTCTGGGTTTGAGTGAACAAATAGAATTCTCTTATACTGGAAGGATAGGGATGTTACAGAGGGTGGGATCAGAATTTCTGAGATTTGTTGAGGTTTTTCTGTGTTTTCTTTTACTGAGTGATTTTTTTGTAATTTATTTTTTAAACTTTCCTGCCTCAGTAAAAAGCAGGTTTTCAAAAGCAATGATTTTGTAAGATAAAACTGCCAGACATAGCAATTGGTTTTATATATGCAGACAGATGCACACTAATTTAAGGCTGTTCATGAGATTCTAGGGTCTTATATTTTCTTTGATATCGTGACCTTTTTAGTAAAAATACTGGTATGCTGTCCTAGGGTTGTGAACTGATCTGCTTGACTCTTCCCCTTATTTCCTGAAGAACTTAAGGGTATGTATTTGAGGAGGTCATCAGTAAGATCTGTGACAGTTTTAGATTAAAGAATATTTATTTTGGATGAGGCAGAATTACTGTTCTATCAGTTTTCTGCAGTTAATCTCACTGTCATTAACTAACACTAAAGAAATAAAGGAAGAAAACAGTCTGTGATAACGAACATTCATGTTGAACTTAATTTCCAAATCTCTTTCCTCTTCTCTCAGCCTGCTTTGCTCAGGGCTGTTATTTGTAAGAAAGGAGTGCTTTGTTCAAGTCCAAGAATCAAGTTTATTCAAGTTACATTCAAGTCTGTTCTTACCTGAGAAGGAAATAACAGAATAGGTGGGTGTTTGCCAGAGCAACTGGGACCTACCTCTAAGGGACTGACCCTTTTAGGGCCTTTAGCAGTTATCATCACTCAAATGTGGCTCCAAAACCTTTTGTATTTTGCCTTCCTCTCTAGGATCACAGCTTCTGTTTGTAGAGTACAAAGATATGTTTTTGTGTTTTTTCCCAAACAGATGAAGTGCAAGATAGCTGGCCAGTGTTTGGCTGACAGTGTTTTGTAGTATACAAAGAAATTTGCAAGCTTGGTATGTGGCTAACTACATACATATACTGTAGGTGCTGCTGGTGAAATGTTTAAGCTTGCAGCTATTGTTGCATTTGGAGGTTATTAAAAGTTTTGAGCTGTTCAAACTGTGGTTTCTTTTGCTCAAAGTTATGCAAGTCAGTGTCTAGAGTTTCACTGCTGTAAAACCCTCACTGTTGCAAGGAAGGAACCCTATCTATAGAAGGAACATTAAGACACTTATTAGCTGGTTATTTACTACTCCAATTATCCCAGGTCAGGATTCCACCTCTATTTGAACTCGCATCTTTTCAGGTCAATTTTCATTAGTTTGCTCTCCACATTGCAGAGTGTATTCGAAATTTATTAGAATCAGAACTATTAGACCAGTATCAGTAAGATTTTACACTACCTCTAATATCGAAGCATGTTGTATTTAGGGTTTTCTTCAGAAACAGAAGCCAAGCTACCTTACTTTGAGCTGATCTCATTCTGCTGTGTAGATCTGTTGAGCAGAGAAGACTGTTGTTAAACTGGCTGCCATAACTATTCTGAAGAGAAAATTTTCACCTATCACAATTTCTTTTTATTATTAATGTTATATAATATTTAATGTTAATATTATTTAATACCACCTTTCAGTTTTGTGGCACATAATATAAATA
>KZ507743.1:0-10567 GCA_002844005.1 Limosa lapponica baueri
TTTCACTGCAGGACATTGGATAATACCTAATACTTTAATATTAGCATTTCAAAAGTGAAAAGTTCTGGAGGATTTAGTTTTCTTGTGAGGTATTTCTAAGTGATAGAAGTTCATGAGCAACTGCACAACTTGGCAACAGCAGGCCTCTGTAGCCAGCTAATGAAAATCTAATAAAAGTTAAAGTTCTTCATACTTTCAAGGTCACATAGGGAATATTATATGATGCATGCTATTGCTGCAACGAGCTCACCTAATTTCACTTGGAAAACCACTGAAGAAACCACATGTCAGCAAGATAAGTCATCTTGGCTTTCCAGAAAGAAGCAAAATCTTTTCTGGATCTTGACAGCATCTTCAAACCTAGGAGTTGAAGTTGATTTTAATACAGGGGATTTTTAATGTACTAGCATCTGACCTTAAATGATAGGGAAGAGGAAAGTGAATATGTTTTATGACATCTTGTGCCTGATGCTGATTATAGGCCTTTATAAAGTTGATATTTACATACTGGTTTTGGGACAGAGTAAGCTTGCTTTGCTTTGAATTTCTGCTTGTACAGTGTCTGTTCTAGTTTGTTGTGATATAGAGTTTGCTTGAGAGACTGGAAAATTATTCTTCCAAAGTAATAGTAACGTGTGGTTGAGAGAGTTTCAAAAAACAGTATTGAATATACTTCTTAAAGCAACCCCGCTCTGTAGAAAGCACTTACAATGTCACTTACAGTTAGCAAAAAAATGTTCAGGACGTTGTATCTCCTGTTGAGTGTGTTTTTATTAGGCAGATCTTATAATGACGAGACAGTAGAAGTGCATAGATGAAACAATCTTCCTCCCCTCCCAAGAGAGTCAGCTTTTTCCAGGCACTGTGTTTAGCAATTTACTAGTATGATTGCTTGATTGAAGTAAAAATCATACTTAATTTGGTCAGTTAATGAAGACATTTCTTATTTGTATGATGCAACAAAAAGCAAAATAATTGTTTTTGATTTCAGCTAGAAATGTTGGATGGCTATTTTGGCCTTACTACATCCTACTTTCATAGGTGGCACGGCAGAATATACTGAGATGGATAGCTTACAGCTACCTCACAGTAATTCTTTTCAGAGGCTTTTTCTTAGTAGACTTGTCAACGTAAGTGTGTGTGTGTATGGACACGCCTATGCTATAGTGGCTGGTTGAGCAGCAAGGAATGGCATTCCATGCATCTCCTCAGCACGTATCTTACCCTCAGGGCCTTGTTAGCAGCAAAATTTTCAATATGGATGTATAACCATAAAATAGCAGAATACCCAACAACACTGTTTTCCTAAATAATCTACACAGAAGTGACCTTCAGCATACCAGGATTTGAAGAAGTTTGGACTTCTTCCTTCTTTTCTTTGGTTCTTTTTTTTTTTCCACCTATATCCCAGTTTCAGTAGACCAATAACGAAATGTTCTGTTTTGCAGACAAGAAGCCCAAAGCCGTCCCAGAGCCCACAGCCCAATTTGGGTGACCAGACAGAACACCTCTCTGAAGCATCTGCTGATTCCTTAGAGGCCATGTCCGAGGGCGATTCTCCAACCCCCTTTTCGAGGGGCAGCCGTACACGGGCGAGCCTTCCCGTGGTGAGGTCGGCAAACCAAACGAAGGAAAGATCACTGGGTAAGTCCCTGCTTCAGTCCCTTTCCTCTCTGCTCTTAGCCTGTGTTTTCCCTTTGTGCATTGAAAACAGCTTTTAAATAGTTTGGGTTTAAAAAATTAAAGACTTTGTTAGCCCGTTATTTTTAATGTCAGGTTGTTCTTTGGAAGTGAGCTCAGTATGGGGTACTGAGTAACTTGGGGGAATGGTGAAACTATTTTCACAAGATCTGAAAGTGTGCTGGGAACATGGTATACAAGGAGAAAGACACAGACCCTGACATGAAATGCTGACTAATGGTTAAAATGCAATATTGCAAATACTTTTTGCTAAGCTTGTACACTACGTGGCAGTGAATTTAGTACAAGTTTTCAGACAGGAGATCTCTTTCAAAGCCAGACCTGGTTGGAAGAAGACTAGAGATATTATTGCTTGACAGATCAAGCTCTTAGTGAAAAGACTTGGTATTTGCATGGCAGTAGCTTTCCAGGCAGAGGATTTGAATGGGTATGCTGACAGAGATGCCCTTTACTTTGGGGCAGTGCCCTTCCATCTGCATGATGACATGGGTGATGTGATAGCACAGGTGGATGTCTCTGCTTCCCGCATTCTTCCCATATCTCAGGGTTGAATTAAGCCCAGCTGTGAACCAGAGCTCCTTTTATAAGAGTGGATTTTGTCCCGGAGACTCTGCTCTCAGCTGATGGATGGCAGGAGTAAAGGCTGTTTTTTTGAGGGAGGACACCAGAGGGCAGTTAAACTGCTGTGAGAAGGCGACATTAACTCGCATGCGGATTGCTAAGGAAGGCAGGTTTTTGCTCAGAGGTAATAAACTGAAATGCTGCTTTCCTGTAGACTCAGCTCCCAACATACAGAGTGACATAAACCAAAGGCTGGGCTGTAAATCATACCATGCTTGTAAGCTTGTCACGGTGGTTTACACTCATTCCTCAACAATCTAAGACAGTTTCTGTCAAGAGTATTATGATATCTGACAAACACAACAAATGAGAAGAAAACAGGGCTGGAAGGGGTCTCTGCCACCCCCAGAGCTGGCAAGTGCAGAGCAGTGGGGCTGGGTACAAGGGGTTGCTCCCTGCCCATGTCAGCTCATGAAGTGGCACTGCCACCCTCCCAAAGCCTGTTGGGCCACCAATATGTCAAGCTCTTTAGGGAGAAAATTTGAAGGCTCCAACCTAGATGAGACTTCTTGGTTTAGAGGTGCTTTTAAGAGCAAGTGTGTAGCACATGTACATTTACTATACGTGCAGAGGATTCACCTCTGTCTATGTGTTGCTGCTGGCTAGGGTGTCCTCAGAATGGCTTGCTTCACCCTTAGATTTTCCCAAAAACTTGTATTTGCTTCAATGTGATGTCAAGTGTATTGGGTCTTTGCAGGTACATGTGCAACTCGCAGTCCAGCCTCCCCATGTGGGTTTCAGCTGGCGTTAGGCGACTGCCCCAGGCCACGTAGGGTATCTGAGCTCTGAACTTCTGTTTCGCATGTGAGCTGAGAATTGATAAACAACTTTCAGAAGGTTTTTTGTTGGCATCAAAGGGAGTGGCCTGCTATGCACCAGTGCTTTGTGCAGTGTTTTCTCCCCCAAAAGCTGAACTAGAAACAGCTTTCTCATTGTCAGTGTCATCTGAGATGAATACAACACCCTGTTTCTGGAAAAGAATCAAGTGTTCATCGCTATGAATTAACCTGGCAGGTTATAGGAAGGGCTATACTGCATTACACTAAGAGTCCCTCTGGCCCCATATTTTGTCCCCAAGAGGGACCATATTCTAGCTCTTGCTAATCTAGGCAAGAGTAAGAACAGGGGAAGTATGTGTATGTATGATCCTTCCCTCAAGTACTCTCCCAGCCTCCAGCTATCTTTAGCTTAGGGATTTCGTGGTAATGGTTTCTGCCTGTGTAATAACCTTCAAGAGCTGTCTCCTCCAGGTATTCGTTCAGTCTCCCTTTGAACCCATGTAAATTTTTCACATCCGAAACAGTGCAGCTGTGACTTTGGCAGCAAGCTTTACTGGTTTACTGCCCAACCATCGCTTTTCCCTTGCTTTGTTTTGTATTTGCTTATCTGCTCTAAGTTAATGTCCTGCGCCCTTGTCCTTGTGTTGGAAGTGACAGCAAACATTAGATCGCTATCTGCTCCCCCTGAGCCATCTCTGATTTTGTGGGCCTGTCATTTCCCTCAGGTCATCTCTTCTCCAGGCTGAGAAGTGTTGCTGTAATAACTTGTTCCTCACCCAGAAACCATCCTCAACGTTTGATTAGCATTGTTGCCCTTCTTTGCACTTTTTCCACTTCAACAGTATCTTTGCTGAGATGAGAGGCCCAGAGCTGCAGAAGCTCACGTTAAGTAGTCCACTCCTAAACCTTTTTTTAAGCATCTGTTGCATATGCTGAAATGTGTTGTCCAGGTCCTAATGGAGGACAGTCACATGAAGCTGCCATTTTATTTAATGGCCAGGATTTCAGACTTTGCAAGGCACCCTGTCTCAGCCTGTTTTTCATATACTCAGAAAAAAACCACAAACAAACAAACAAACAAACAAAAAAAACCAAACAAAAAAAAAGAGAAGAAAGGAAGCAATGTAATATGAAGCATTTGAATTGAGAGTTTTTAGATTTGAAACTGGAGCAAAATAAGCCTTTTCCCACTGGCATTGCAGGAGGGGTCACAGCTATGTGTGTAGCTTAAGGAGTCATCATACTAGCCAAATAGGAAGTAGTATATTGTCACCACCCCATGGTCTGTCATTTTCAAGTTGTTCCAGGAACTATTAATAGCAAACGGTTTGTGTTAAAAGGTAGTCTAAAAATTATTCTGAAGTAGTTCAAGTTTAGATTATTATTCTTCAATGCATTTCTTTTACAGTAATGTCCTTTTCAGTCTTTTCTGCCAGTGTGTTCTAATACCACCATGAGCAATGTTCTGAAATTTTTATTTTGAGACTCTTTGCGGAGTGTGGCCCTGTTGGGATTGTTTTTACTTCCAGCAGTACAAGGGGAGTGTTTATTTTTAAAAAACAGGAAACTGTTTATAACTTCAATTTTAAAAGTGTCATGAAAATATTTCTGTTCACATGATTTTAAACAAGCTATGTGTAATCACCTCCCTTTTATTAATTAATTTTTTAATTCAATCTAATTTAAATACAAATTTTGTTTTGATCCTCAGCCAACATAATTTCAGTGAGGAAAATGACCAGCTTTTGTGAATTTTTATTAGTTTTACATTTAATATCTCAATGTTGTTTTTAAAACCTGATGTTTTCCTTTTAAAATTCTAATTCTTCTATAGGTTCCTGTTTTATTAACTAAATATGAGCCAGGTTTTTTTTTTTAAATTGTGGTCTAAGTTAACACAGAGCCTAAGAAGGAATAGTGGTAATGCATTTTGGCTATCCCAACATCATGGTTTTGTCAGTCGGGACTAATCTAGTAGGACGTGGTATTCTGACATGCGAGGGTATGGCATGCCATGTGGAGTTGATGCAGAAAACAGTATTCCAATTGTGGCCCCATTTAAAATTTCAGCCACAGCTTTCAAAATGAAGGTCTTTCTTGGCTAAGAAGTCCATCAGAAATCGGCACTTGTCTCATCAATTTGCAGCCTGGAGAAGAAACAAGATATTAAAATAAATTAATTCACTGTGCAAGAGAAAATTAAACATAGTTTAAAATATCTATTTGAAAGCTGGGAGTTCTTCCAGCGCGATAACTGTGGGAAAAAATTATCTAGCAAAACTGTCAGAGCGAGAATCAGCTGAAACCTGGAAAGTGCTCAAAAGCTTTCAACGAACTTCACTTGCAATTTGCCTGGAGGAAGCAGAACCTGACAGGCGCCCAGCAGCCAGCCCGTGCCCACACCGCAGCTCGGTACCCCCACAACCAAATGCAGACTGACGGATGTTTTCACTTGTAGTCTCTCTTGTGGCACAGCTGGGCAAAGGATGGGCCTGATCCTTTGTAACAGCAGGCGCTGGCATCCTCTGTGGTGACCGAGTGGTCGGGGTGGTTGAGTCGCGGCCCTGAAGGGCAGGGTGTGATTAACACCTCTAATTGCAGTAACAGCTGTAGGTGCTCCCGCAGGATGGGGCTGTACAGGCAGGGTTGGACTAGAGAAGAATATGGTATTAGGAGGGATTTCCATAAATGCGCAAGGATGTGGGTTTGAGAAATCACTGAGGAGGATGAAGCTTTATGGCTTGTGGGCTGCAGGCGCCTTCTCTGGGTGTCCCAGCCAGGGCTCCCGGCTGCTCTGGTCCAGATGAATAAGAAGCTGAGGATGATTTAGCTCCTCGTTGTCAAACCTGTGCCTAAAATTAGATGGCATTGAAAGGCCTCTACAGAAATGTCTGATTCTACCAACATCTACATTTTGTTTGCCGTCAGAGGGATTACTCACAGGAGTAAAATCACACAACCACGTAAGGACTGGCATGGGGGTGGTCTTGAACAACCATGGAATAATCTGAACGTTATTTGTTAGCTCCCCAACCCCAAGTTTTAGCAGGCACAGATTCTAGTGCCTGTTAATTAGTGTGCTGCCACCTTCTATGGAAATACCTTTACTGATTTTAATAGTAACACCCAGATCTGTTGAAGCATTTCTTGCAAAGCCTGTTAAAAAGAGATTCTGTGCCATAGTTACAATCTTACACAAAGGAAAACTTTGTCACCCGATGGTAGAAATAACCATCTATACATGTGTATGCAATGTATTGTAAGACTTACACAGAAAAATATAAATGTTAAAGGTAGACTTATATATTATCTTGGTGGTAATTAATTGTTGTTTACTATTTATGAGCTAGAAATGAAAATAGGCATGTTAAATCAGGTAGAAGATGTGTGAATGGCCATATATTTTACAAGAGAAGTCTGTGATTTGTTAGGAGTGGCACTGCCCTCTCAGAGCCCTTAGGGCCAGATTCAAGCCTAATGAAGTCAGCAGAATCTTCAGTTTAATTCATGGGAGAGGAACTCCCTGGGAACTGCATTTCAAGTTAAGGCTGAGTATAGCTTTAATGTATTCAGTAATCTTAAAGAAATTTTCCCTATCTTGTCTTTTTACAGTGTATGCAAAGCAGCCAACATGCAAAAAGGTCATGTAAATATTTGCTGTCATGGTCAGATACATTAACAAGGGCTGCCAGGTCTATAGGAAAAGCAGCCAGAAACAACTAGTTCCAATTATTGAATTTAAACACAGATCCTGGGAAATTAAAATATTCTAAGGTAACAGCAGTTTTCCTGTCCAACTTTTCTAGACTTTATCTTCTTTCATATTTCTTCAAATTATAGCTGAAGTTTTTGGACTTTGAAAGAAAAAAACCCAAACCTCTTGCCTGAAATATTTTGCGTCAAAAGAGTAAAAGAAGGTAAACAATCATATCAGCATATTGTAGTGCTGGGAGTTTTATCGGATTCATTTATTGCCTTTACATGATTTGTGAAAGACAGCTATACGGAAGAGTGAAATAAGGGCCTTCCCAGGCTAGCACTTGTGCACTCAATTATTGCTTACTTAACACATTCTTCCCCCTATAAGAGAATGTCTTGTGTATTCCTGAAAAAAATGCTTCAAAGAAGCAAGATCTTATTTAGTACATACTATGTCAACAGAAGCACATTCTGTCTGCCACTCAAAAGCTGATGAGCAGTATATTTTAGATGCTGAATTTGACTCCATTGCAACAGGCTGTATCAGCATGGATCCAGTGGGTTCATTGCAGCGATACTGGAGTAGATGTGCGGTGTGCTAAATAAAACCATTAGCTGTGCAAGTCTGTATTTGTCACTGCTGTATATGTTAAAACAAAAAACATCTGTTAAATGTTTTTTGAATGCAATCTTTCTTATTTATCTGTACTGCAGTAAAAATAAAGGACCCCGACTGAAAATGGGACCTCACCACGTTGGGTAATACACATAGAAAATACTGCAGGACCTTGCGACCTGAATAAATCAGAATGAAAAGTGGTGAAGATAAAGGGAGAGGTAGAGTAATTAGGGTCCAAACTGATCAACTGAATAAAGCTATGTTAGGGTGGCAGTGGCTTTCCTCTTTACTCCAAATCGTGCCTGCACACAAGGTGCAATGTCTTTGTCCTACTCTACATTCACTTCTCATTCTAATTTAGCAGCAACAATTCGGGCTTTCAGCATTTGGTGTCTGCTGGAAGAGGGATTTGGCAGCCGGAACAACTTGTACAGGCCAAACTACCCTTCAGAGGAAAGGTAGGAGGCCAGATGGAGCTGTCCCATGGGTCGTACCTGGCAGAGAAGCTATCAGTTGGACAAATTTGATCTAATTTTCACATTAGGTAAAATTTGTAAGTCTATCTCTAACACAGTAAGTCACACAAACACCAGACCATTTGCACCTGGGACATGCAAAGAAAAAAAGCGTATTGCAATTCCATGCCTTGCAAGACGTGCAAGATTTTGGCGAAGCAGAGAAGCATAGTACTGTCCTGTCCCTCAGCACAGTGTATGTGCCGCCAGTGCTGACGGCAAGTCTCTGAATAAGAACAGCTCTTGGATTTAGTTGTTGCTCCCAATACTCTTTATGTATTTAGGTTGTGATTCTAATACATAGTTACTATGCTGGGCTAGTATGCTGTGCTATGAGTTCAGGTTTCTGTTATCAAAGGGAAATCCTGTCATCTCTGTGGTATCATGTAAGACTGTCTCCTGTTTTTGTTCTCATTCTCTCTCTCTCTGTCTTATGCGTTTTTGGCTATAGAGTAGCCCGATTTAAACAGGATAAGAGGATAATCACTGCATCAGAGGCTGGTGGATAGCCTGCTGATTAGAGTACTCTCTTGGGATATTAGCGGCAACAGAACCATAGAATGGTGAGAGTTGGAAGGGACCTTAAAGATCATTGAGTTCCAGCCCCCCTACCATGGGCAGGGACACCTCCCACCAGACTGGGTTGCTCAAATGCTCTATATTTCCTAATCTTGGGCAGTTAACTTCTCTGGGCAGCCTGTTCCAGTGCCTCACCATCCTCACAATAAAGAATTTCTTTCTAGTATCTAATCTAAATCTCCCCTCTTTCAATTTAAAACCATTAACCCTCGTCCTATGACTACATTCCCTGGATAAGAGTCCCTCCCCATCTCTCGTGTAGGCCTCCTTTAGGTACTGGAAGGCCGCAATAAGGTCTCCCTGGAGCCTTCTCTTCTCCGGGCTGAACAACCCCAGCTCTCTCAGCCTGTCTTCAATGGTCTGAGCAACTCTCAAGATGGGAGCCCTTCTGGATTAATTAACTACTTAACTGTTTCATAAAAGACAAGCACTTGGTACCATTGTTTCTACCCAGTTACCAAATGCGATGACTAGTCCAGCTGTGGGGATGAGGGTGGAGCAGTGGATATTGTTTATCTTGGCTTTAACAAGGCCTAGGCCTTTCATGTGTCTCTCGTAGCATCCTTGTAGCCACGCAGGGGAGATACGGGTGGCCTTCAAGGTGAGTAGGGCTTAACGCTTTAAAGCCTAACTAGAAGCTGGTTTTCAGTGGTCTTCCTCGGGGGTAGATTGTGAGGCCTGTACTTTTTTACATCAGCAACCTGGCTGTTGGGATGGAGTGAACCATCAGCAGAATCAAGTCTGACGCTAAGTTTGGTAGAGCTTTTAATATGCTGGAGGGGCAGCCAGCAGTGCAGCTGTGAGAGCCTGCGTAGGCCTGTCCTGTGCCTGTTCGTGTGTAGATCTCTGATTTTATTGCGCTAAATTGGTGAATGTGAACTGAGGTGAATGCAGCATGGCAGAGCCTATGGGCCCTCTGAGGAGCACATGAAATTTCTAGTTCATCTCACTGAGTTGTTCAGTTGTCTTTTTTTTTCTATTTTGTCATTAAGTATCATAGGATTTTTGTGTTCTTTCAAGTTTACTGGCATTGTTTTGTCGGTTTGGGATATGAAAAGGTCATATTGCTGGTCAGTTGGGCTATTGTGGCAAGAGCAAGGGTATAGATGCAGTTATTGTCCAAAAAGTCATTCTGCCAGAACATTGTTTTCCACCTGGGGAGCTGGGCTAAACGGAAATGTTGCCTCAGACTCTCTACATGACAGAAGTAAATGTCTACACTTGATGGACTCGCTGACATAGGTATATGGACAAAATTGTCTTCTAGCAATAGGCTGCTTCACAGGTTTTTATCTGCAATCAGATAGGACAAATACCAGTTTTTCTTTAGGTAAAAAAAGTTGTCCATTTTCTTTTTGATTTTTGCTTTTTATTCTTAGCCAGCTAAATGTATCCATTTGTGGAAAACTGCTAGTATTTGAGTGACAGTTAAAAACCTTATTTCTCATAACACTTTGGTAAAAATTTTATGACTACTGAATTTTCCATGTGTTTTTTCATTAGGTAACAAATCTATTGCAGAATCTATTGCAAGTCACTGTAAAAAGCAGAAAAGGATGAAATAGCAGTAAGAAGTAGTACTGGACAAAATTAAAAAGTTCCTGTTTTTATTGGAATTGTTATCAAACAACTTAATACCTTGAGCAAAACTCTTCAGCCTATTCTGCATGAAAATTATATAAAATAAGTAATTGTTTTTATTTCATTAAAAGATCTAATTTTTGATTCTTTTAGTACTTGAAGACAGCTAAAGATATTTTTAGATATTTTTTGAATGTGGGGGACAGATTATCAGCAAGGAGTAGCTATCGGAAGCTAGTACAAGAGCTTCAGGCTAGAAATACCACAAAGATCATGGCAATGACCTCAGACTAGTTGAAAATGTGTGTGGTAAAATAGGAGAGTCAAGTCTTGAGGGTCTGGAAAGTAAGAACTGCACATTGAGGAATGTCTTCCACACTGCGAGAGTTGTTACTGTAATAAGCTTGTGTCTGCACAACTGTTGCAGGATTTGGTGATAAGGACACCAACTATGTGTTGTCTCTGTTTATCTG
>KZ507743.1:19493-29532 GCA_002844005.1 Limosa lapponica baueri
AAGTGATTCAGGGCTCTGCAGCCAGTGTAGATTTCAGATTTTTTCTGCACAACATCCCTATGATGCAGCTTTGCCTTTCCCACCACGTAGTGAAAAAACACTCAGCTAATTCATCAGGTTTTTAATAGCAACTGCTGTAATGGTCTTTTCTTGGCAGTTGACACAGGTAATCTTGTTCGCTCTTACTCATTCAAATGAAGCAACAAAGATCATTCTCCTAGTTTGACAAGCAGACTGTTTCACATGTGTTTTTTTCATTTGTCCTCTGGCTGTATCTTTTCCATCTCATTAAATATAACTACTTGTCTTCATTATGAGGGCTCCTCCAAGCCCACTTCAGTAATACTTTTCATTTCTTGTTCAGTACCAAGCGCCATCTGCTTCCACTTGGTGAATAATGCCAACTTTCATACTACCTGTCTTTAATTTTCAAACAAGTGCCTTCACGCTGTCTCTCAGGCAGCCCTCTAATGTGCTTGCAAGGTGTCCTCTGCAGACATCTCCATAGCCACTGTGTTGGTCTCCTTCCAGTCGCACCTTCCCACTCTGATGCACTACCTACTCAGAGCATGCCCATGGTCCCAGGTTCTGTTTATTGCTCCTCTGGCTGGAGAGACTATGGCCTTCTCATTTCTTTTTGTTTCCTTATCTTTCTGCAGCTATCCTGTTGTCTCTTGTGTCTTCTGTTCACCTTACAAGCTGGTGAAGAGGTTGTATTCCTGGAGTGTTTATACAGCACACATAGATCAATGAGGCCTTTGAGCATGCCAAGGGCATCTGGGAGCTACAGTAATGCAAATAATAGTAATAATAAAACTACACTAATATATACCTGTTATCAGTAATGTTTATCTTAGAATAACAACATGAGGTGAAATAGAATTCACTTCAGAGATTCAAATGCCTAGTATTTTGGTGCATTGCCTGCAGCAATGTTTTACTTTAAAGTGTCATGTTTCTACAAGAAATATTTACGGAGAATGCTTCTTAAACAAACTCCTGTTAGCTGAAGTACCATCTCATAGCCATCCGACAGAAAACACAGCAGATAAAATTTATTTAAATGAATAATATACTGTTTCTTGAACTGAAGATGAGAGAACTTGCTTTGTATGGAAAAGAACATATTTCCAAGTCTGAGGCAGAAAATGGTAACTGAGACTCACAGTGCGAGTCTCAAAGCGAAAGGGTCACGTTTGCACGATGGAAAACAGTTTATGTTACCATAAATAATTGAAGAACTTGAACTTGCCGCAAGGTAGCTATTTTCCTATGCAGTCTACAAGTAAACACTCATAAATACTAAACTTCTCATCAGCCCTACAGTTCTTAAACAGAAGGCACTGATGTGTCTCTTAAGCTGTGGGGTTTCTTTAATAACTACTTGACATCTACAACAGCAGCACAAGTTCTGACTAGCTACCCATTCAAAGCAATCACTGATTGTAATATGACATTGTAAGAAAGAAATTGGACCTGCCCAAGAATCCTTTCCTTCATTTTTAAATGATAATCCCAGTGATTAAGATCAGTTCACTAGACTTGTAGCTGCACCTGGAGGAAAGGAATTCAGTCACATGTGTGAGTAAAGTCTGTAGAGATCACTACTGGCAAATGGAAGGAATCGCAGCTTTGAAAGGATGTAAGTGAGCGTAGATTGGAGGCTTTGCTACTGATTAAATGTGAGCAAGAAATCAGCAGAGCTCAGTGCAAGTGTTTATTAATTATTGGAAGGTAGGTCTTGAAACAAAATAGAAAACTACTGTCATCTAACTCTTTCCTAAATGTAATAGTTGAAAAATGAACTAATCAATGACAAAGCGTTGGGTCTTAATTAAACAAAAATATTCTCTTGGGGCTTTCCATCTAGACTGTTTCTGTGGTAGCTTTCATCAAAAGTTTTGCTTGTTTATTTGTTTTTGTAATTCCTATTTTTTTCCCTTAAAAACCTGTCTTTATTATAGATAAAGTTTAGTGGATTTATCTGCTACTGAATTTTTAGCTTTTTGTGGATTTTTTTTTTTCGCGTTTGTGAGCAAGCTGGTAATTAGAATTGCCTCAAGAATAATTGCAGTTAGAAAGACTGCTTTTCTTTTGATATTCTTGCTTCTTAGAATAGCAAAAATTCACGTGGGCTGAGCACACAATAAAACATGTAAATATTAACTAAATCCTTTTGAGTGCCGTGTAAATGTTGAAGCTCTATTGTCTTCAAAGTGTTTTCACTCTATGGCAGGATCTTGAAAGAAACTAACACTATCTAATTTTTATGGGTGTGGAGTTGTAGCAAAAAGAATGATACTTCCCATGGGAAAGAGAATCAAAGTAGGCTTTTGTTTGTCTGCGTGTGTCTGAGTTATGGCATTTAGGTTTTTCTTAGAGGTCGGATGCAGACCTACTGTATTTGTCTGTTACCTGAAACTTTTGGGCAACAAAGTAAATAAAACTACTTTAATCTGTTATCATTGCTGATTCTTTTGATTCCAGGAATATTCAAGACCGATCTTTCCTTAAAGTTTACAACAAAGATCCTGCACATGCATTTAATCACACTTCCAGAGCTGTAAATGGAGACATAAGGGTAAGTACTAGTGCTGCATTTATACTCCTCTTTCCTCCAGCTTTTATGTTAAATGTTTACATTCTTAACTGTAACAAGTACACAATAATTCATAAAATTGAGGATAAATGTACGACATATATACAGAAGAGGGAATTGATAATGCTTACAGTAATGTTTCTTAGCTGCTTTGCTTTTTCCAGTTACTTGCCCTGAGTATTAACTGTTTTTTTTGTTCTTGTTTACTAGCATTAAAGCAAAACATAGGCATTAATTACTTATTTTGGAACACAGACAGCACTCAGAGTTTATACAACTACTTCTTTCGTGTTTCCAAACCCTTTACAGCAAAGTATGATGTGGTGTTAGTTCACTCCAGCAAGGCTTTAGCATGGACTGGTTTGCAGTGACTGAGCAGATGTAAATAGCTTGAAGTCTATTGAAACACTTTGTAAATGACCATTTCAAATAGGAAATAGAAAATTCTGCTAAATACCTATAGTGGTGTAAATGGTTTTGTCTTTTTCTACGTGGACTGAACAAGGACTAGTATGTTTGCATTTTCAAGTGAACATTTTGTATTGGAAAACTATAGAGAAGGCATTTGAAACATATTTGATTTCTCTTTGTCGCTGTCTCTACCTTTTACTGGACTGTTATCTCCCACCTTGATGCCGAGAGGGCAGGAGATGCAGCTGTACAGCACCTCTTCCACCGTGTTACCCACAGCTAATGTTGCAGCAGGGGGTGGTGGTGGTGAGATTACACAACCTCATCTCCTCCCCACCTGTTCTAGGCCTGTCCCCAGGAAACGGTGCAACCAAATGAGCTTGGTGGGGCCAGAAGGAAGCGCCACTAGTGTCCTGCCTGCTTTGTGGCTTTTATGCGTGCTCCAAAGCAGATTCAACTGCATGGAAAATTTCCTGTGAAGTGATTTGCCTAATTGTACATTTTCTTCTTGGTTTCATTATCAATTCTGAGCACAACTCACTGCTTTATTATTAATATTTCATGTAAGCACTTCTGCTGTTTCAACAGTTTAGGGCCTCATTATTTTAGAAAGATTGCAATAGTTTATTTACAGGCACTATTCTCAACCACCTCTCATTTATGTACTTCCATTATAAAATGGTCCTTTCAATAGGTCAGAAATCTAATTACTTGATTATTCACACTGCTGCACACATGACATGAGAGAGCAAATAGCTGTGCTTCAAATTGGGTGATGTGATAGTTTTTAGTGTCTTCTTTAAGGTCCTGGAATTCTTCTATTCTAGTTATATTCCTGTAGCATTAACTGGATGTATCCAGTACATCTCATTCATATTAGAAGGCACAACATAATATCATTGTGCATTATGACATTAACTCATGTAACAATTTCACTGTGGCTTTATAAAGTTGTGCTATACTGGTTTTGTTCCATGCGCAGTGGATGCTGAATGTATCTGCTGTGGCTTGATTTGTGTGCTCTAGATCTGTTTTCAGAGATGGTTAACTAGTGTGTTAGCTTCATATATTCAAAAGTACAGATTACTTCTTTGGCCCTCTTCCAGGCATTTACTGCCTAAGAGAGTTGTTTTGAACACAGGTGCTGCTTCTGTGCAAAAACTGTAATAATTTGTATTGCTTATTATAAAATACTGTGTTGTACAATAGATATGCCCACCTGACATGTCCTGATTATGGCTGAGTTATCTCTCTTTGGCCCAAACCCAGAAACAATGGTGACACGGTGATGATCTTTGCAGAAGTGGTGGATTCATGGTAGAATAGTGTATTTCACTCTGCTGAAATGCCAAAGATGCCATGTCAAAGTTCTGCGCGTCCAAAAAACCCAGCTATTTTGTCATTTGGCTTTTATTTCGCACTGGCAAATTTCTTGTCTTTCTGGTCTGAGAGGTGAAGACAGAGCCAGGATGTTCACATGGGCTTTGTGGAGAAACATGCAAAAAGTTTTCCCTTTTATCTATGTGAACTTCTCAACTTCAAAGTTATGAGCATGGAAACAAGCAATTTCTTGAGCTCCGGAAATAATGAAACCTGTTTGTTTAAGGATGTGTCTCCTCTGGTTGGGTTGTTCCTTGTGCAGTAACACTTAGATCCTAACTGAGGCTTTTCCCTAAGTAGAGGGCTATAGTAATGCTCTCTCCGATGCTCATCCTGCAGAGTCTAAAAAGCTGGAGCACACGTTGCAGCTTTTCCTCTGTTCGACAGAAGTTCTGTAGGATCATCTTGCACATCTCTAATTTGGCAAAATTTGTAGGGATGTAGTAGTCTAATGGTTTCTGCCCTTTGGTTAAATCTGGTTGAAATTTGCCTGCAGATTCCCGGGTTCTTAGGTCAGGGGAGACAAACACCAATAAGCAGATGTATTATCTATCCCTGTTTCCTTAGCAAACCAGATTAAAGGGGGTGGAAGTGGCGGGGGTAGGAACGGGAGGACGGTACTAAGTGAGAAACATGTACATTTGATGTACTGGTATTGCATGGTACTCAAAAGACTGTGGAAAAAACTTCTCATCCCTCCTTTGGTGTTTGGGTATCTTTGCACTGGGTAAATTGATGTTCTTCAATTTCTTGTGATATATGAGTGCTAAATTCACTACAGTCGGAAGCAGGGAGTAATTCTAGTAAACACAGTGCTCTGCATAATGGTTAACTGTTTCAAAAAACCTACAGAAAAGTACCTTATTGTCAGACTGGTTGAAAGAACAGTAATCTAAATATCATGAATTAGTCATTGTAAGTACATTTTTCCATGGTGATACTGTGAATGTGGTTATATCTCCTGCCATATGTGAGTTAAAACTTTGGTTTTTTGAGGTTTGGGAAAGTTTTGCCTTTTTCTACTGTTTGCCTTCTTGTCCCTTTGGAACCTTTATCCCTGGGTTTGATGATGTTCAGGCTTCTATTCATGTGATTTATAATCATTTCCATGTAACAGACCCAAAATAATCTCAGAAAATAATGTTAGCTGCCAGCTTGGACACCTGTTTTAACTACCAAACAGATGTGAGACCTGTATAAGAATTGGCAGTAACACTTGAAGTATTAAGTATTATCCATATGGACAAGAAGACTCAGAATGTTCGAGAGGAATATGAGATCTGTGAGCTTCAGATCTCCTATCAAAAACCCCTTAGCTTTCATGTCCATTAATTCTAATTTTCCTGGTCTTCTTTCTGTTTCATGCATTTTTCTGAATGGGTTGTGTTTGAGAAAAGTGATTTTGCTCAGGGTCTAAACAAGCTGTAAAGGACAGTTTCTCTTGAAATCCTTCGGAGTGCCGTACTTACTGATACTGTGCCGTGGGTGTTTGCATCTTGAAGAGCACGGTTTGTTTGACATGTTGAATGCTATTCAAGCAAGAAGTTGCCACACAGTGCTGTCTCAGTGAATATTTGTGTTTGTGCTCTTTCTTTTTTTATTATTCCTTTTCCAAAATGCACACTGAAAATCCGTAGCAGCTGTTTTCTTTGGAAAAATGTATATTCACATTTCTGCATTTCATTCATTTATTCCTTTGCCTGAGCTTGTAACATTTATCAGCACTTTCTAGCTCTCTGTGCAACAATACTTTCTTTTGATGAAATACTATCTCATGTCCAAATGTTTAGATGATCTTTTTATTCTGTCTGGCATTGTTCTGAATTCCACAGCTATGCTGGTCTGTGCCGTTAGAATTAATGTTTATGATTTGCATAGACTCAAAGAGGAGAAGACTTTCTCAGTATAGGGTCCAGGTTGCCTCTTTTCTCACCTTTCAGCGGCGGTGTACAGATTCAACATCAATAGATGACACTAAAGAACTGACGGCAGATTTTTGTGTGTTGCTGAATGAATTGAATTTCTTTGGAAGTCACAGCTCCTTTTATCCTGGGTTGTTGTGAGCCCCCAGTGACTCCAAGTGGAAGTGATTCCCCCACCGAATGTGCACTGCGTTATTTTCTGTCCTCATTCCCTACAGTCTCCGTTTATGGAGTGTCTAAAAGGGGAAGGATCCTAAATTATAATCTCCCCCTTCTGTCATTGCAACTTGTCTGCGTTTCTGGTGGCACAGTTGGATACTAATAATGTTGGTTTATGCAGTGGTTTGTTTTGGGCTTCGTCTGCCTGCCAGTTTTGAGAATTGAGAGGGAATTTTTACTTCATAACAAACCGGTGGCTATTTTGCTTGGCAGTCTTTCTCTTCCCAACCACCTGCCCTAACGGCTGTGGCTTACAGGTTGTTTTAGAATCTCCTAGACCCACCATGTTTTTGCTTAATTCCCTGACTTGCATAAGATCTTAGCAGGTCAGCGCTTTATCCCAGACCTCTGCTGGGTGGGTGAGGCCAGAATATCCAAAGAATGCTTGCTGTGGCTGCTGTTGTATCAAGATACACTTTGAGGTGTTTTGGATTTTTTTCAGAGACTGTTTCTCCAAGAAAGAACAATTAGGGCAAGTTGAGCCAGAGCTGAATTAGGAGATCGGGGGGTACCTGGAAACTCCACATTTTTGGGGAGTTAGAATGGCAAAAAGGTGATGATGTTCCTGGCAGCAATGGGGGTTTGGGCTGCCAAGGTGAGAGGGGATGAGTTAAACTGAGTTGTACAGTAAATGAGACAAACATTTGATAAGTTGCGTGAACTGTTGTGCCGAATAGCTTTTATTAATGAAATTGTGCAACAGTGACTTTTCATTTTTCCCCTGAAAGTGCCTGCCTAGCAGGTTGCCAACATTTTAACCCTCTAGAGTTAGAAGCAATATGTGAACTTAAAAAAACCCTACAAGTGCTAAATACCCTCGAACAACTCCCCAGGAATTTAAAGCGTCCAAGGAGCCTGAAATTCAGTGCCGGTTTGCAGGAAAGATAGAGAGATAATAAAACCAGGATCATCCTTCTGTGTTCTTAAGGTACCTGTAAACATACATCAAGCGTCTTCAAGATGTTTGACTTCCTTTCGTTAGATTGTTTGTGATCTTAACATCAGGAAGCATAAAATCTGCAAATGCTGCCAAAATTGTTCATTTCATACTATGGCTGAAAGAAAATAACAGCTCCTTGAACCACGTAAAGGTATTTAGAACAAAAGTATTTATTGGAAAAGAATTCAAGCAATAAATTGGATGGATGCATTTTAATGCTAGGATGCCTATAGGACAGCATTTCTATAAGTGGCCATGTGTTTGCCTTACTGATCCTATTACTATTAAACTTTGTTTTCTTTTGGGAAGAAAAAGAAAAAGCAAACGCTAATACCTCTATTATCTGATAGAGACCTTCCAAATGATACAAATCTCATCTTTCCTGCTGTTTTGCTGTCTGCTTTTTCTAATGTTCTTTTTATCATTGAGAGGTTATGACAACATGAGCCATATTGTATTTATAAACATCACGTGTTTCCTTGATATGACTTGCAGTGTCTGCCAAACAGAACACATGGAAGAAACATTTCTCATTAGCTCAGCATTGGTTTTGGTTATAGTGATTTCCGGGACAGGAAAAATGCCTTCCTTACTCAGATTTAACTTTCATACAGTAGAAAGAAAGCCTCTGAGTGTCTATGAAATCGCTTGAACAGAGACGCGGCAGCTCTTTTAGCCCACGTACTTTGTCTGAGGAAGAGAAAAAGTGGTTTATTTTAAAGAGAAGATGTAATGGCATGTATTGCTGAAACTATTTCTGAATTAAAATACCTGCCAAAGTCATCTAGAACTGCAGAACTCACCAAGAGATGTAAGGTAAGATGATGCTTAAAAATAATGAAAGATATCTAATTTCTTTTTTTCTTTTTTTTGTTTTTTCAAACTAAGAGGTATTTTCAGGCTAACTGGGAATTTAAATCAGAACAATGAAAACTGTTTCTTCTTCCTTGATCCATATGAGAAAATACATGTTTAATTGCTCTCTAAATCACCAAACTCTACTCTCAGATTTTATGTCTACCTTCAAACCTACATATTAAACAGTTGTTTTCCAACTTGCCATTACAAACATTGCTGAGATTCGAACAAAATATATAAAAGAAGTCTCTGATGTTCTTGATTCTTTTTTTACTCGTATGGATTTTATGACTTTTGCTTTAAATGGGTTGTCAGTGGTTGCCAATTATTTATGCAACTATAGAGCTGCAGACACGGAGAAGTAGCTGCATCAAATCAAACTGTGATGAAAGACTGTAGATGTACCTGTTCTCTTTCATTCATTTGTCCTTTGATATACAATACCTACTGCTGTATAAAGCCTAAGTTAGTGGGAAAGTGGATAGAATTTTAACGAAACAATCCTTTTTAAATTTTAGCTACACATAAAACAATATATAAATCTCAACTATTATCTGGCAAAAAGTGGGTCTGTTTAAAGATACAGATCCTGCATTACAGTTGGATAGATACTGCATTGCTTTTTTAATATGATGGCTTTGTGCCTTGGTGTATTATATTTATTTCACAAGCATTGTGTGTAAAGAATATAACTGTGTAGATGCTATTACTATACTAACAATTTAAAAGATATATTTTTTAAAATTTTCAAATAATGAGGGTGGTTTTAAAGTTTATATCAAACCGGCCGTTGAAAGAAAGTGTCATGTTCTTGGTATTAAACCGTTCAAGGAACACGAGCTTGCCGCACCCATGCAGTAAACTTCCAGTTAGTCTAAGAGGAGTGTCATATGGTAGATATCACAAACCAGTTACCTGGAAACCCACAGAGAGTTTAGTCTGTGGAAACAGATCAACTTGCAACCACAATACAGTTGTTAGAGTGGAATTTTTAGGGGAAAGAGTTCTTTATTTCCCACTAACAGGCCTGTATTCAAGCTAGCCTGCCTTTCGTGTGGAGGTTTGCTTAGAGCTTGCCCTGGAGCTGATGAAGTTACTTAATGACAACATATGATTTGTCTTATATGAAGGTCTCTTCAGCTCTTCATTAAAATTGGAAGTCTTATCTCTCACATAAGTCTGAGGTTCTCAGGCAAAGCTTTAGCTCCCTTCAGTGGGAGTTTGCCCTGCATAAAAACATAAGGATTGGATTTGAGTCCATTTTTATTGTCTACTAGTTTCTGGTTTTATTCTTACTCCACCTCTTTTTATGTAATGTTTCCTTGTTTCAATTCTTGAGTTGTTTTGTGTTGGTTTTTTTTCGCTGCCCTTGCTGGGCAGAACAACTTGCACAGATTTGGCTGTTTATTTTAAATTCCTAAGTGTCTGGCAGAGTCAGGTGGTGCCGGAGCTCCCTAAACACATTGACAGATGATAAAAATGCTCGTGGCTGTGACCTCCCTTATTAGGAGGGGAGGTCCTCCTCTACCTCCTTTGTAAACCAGGTGGCTTATCTGAATTGGTGGAGTCCCGTAAACCAAAGTCCAACCAAGCTTTATGACTTCCGGTTAGCTTTCTGAATGACCTGTTACTCAAACAGGGGTTAAAAATCACTTTGTGGAGGTAGATGTTTTTGGTACCATGGTTCCTAGAACTCAAGTAAAATTAGAA
>KZ507743.1:35714-63113 GCA_002844005.1 Limosa lapponica baueri
GGCTGAGGACAAAACCAAGTCCTGAGTTAGTGACAAGCAACCCAGCCTGTAAGTGCTTCCCTGTTTTCTGTCAAGGAAATGGTTTTTTACAGCAGTACAAGGCATTAACTGCTTAATTATTTCCATCCATGAAAGTATTATTAAGGGAATAGGAACCAAAAGAGCTGTTATCAGGAACAGAAGGAACTTTGATCAGCAGTCAAGCAATAAGTTACGTCTATGCCGCATGTGTATACCCCACAGTAGACTTTAAAATATTCTCTGGCTTTATAATTGTGTGTTTTACTGATGTTGTGTCTCTAAACTTTTTTCTGCTTCAAAATGAGGGAAGCAAACAGAAAATAAATTAATGTGATGGGCAGACTGATGGAAAGGTCCAACGGACCAACATTGTTAATAACATAGAAGAAAGTAAGGTAACTGGTGATACAGCTCAGTGGTAACTTAGGCCTATCATTAACATAGGCATTTACATGGATTTTAAAGTAATAAACTAACCTAAACTTCCAGGCTTGATCTCAGTGAAGCATAGGGTGTTGCATCTCTTAGGAGCATGCCCTTTGTTTATACAGCAGGTTAAACTGAAAAGGAACTCCTGTTCTGTACAGTACGTTATAAACAAATATACGGCAAGTAATTAAACACGGGCTGATACATGGCAAGTTAGACAAGGTTTGAGGGCTCTGATAAAGTAATTGAAATGGAAAGTGATGCTTGAATGGTTTCTATGCATTGTTAGAATGTACAAATTAAATTACAGTCTTGGTAATGATATATCTGTGCAATATTTATGATGTTGTGCCTGATGTATTTTAAAATTAAAAGAAGATTCATTCCTCTCATGAAAAACTTTTCGTATGCATCAGACGTACTTGACAACTCTTGCCTATAGTGCCAGATGTATGGAGAACTAGTTATAGTATGTCTGATATTCTGGGATATACTTTATCATGCTAGAGTCCAATTACTGAAAATGTGCATCCTACCAGCTTGCAATTCAGTGCAGAGAAACTGCAGTGAAATATAGTGGTCTTTTTTTATCCTGCATATTAGCATAATAATGTGATTTCTCACTGCAGGTTAGCCTATAAGGAAGAACATGGATAGAAGAATATATTCTGCAACTGTTGGAAAGCACGTGTGGCATAAAAGTGTACTAGGATAATTTTCTTGTATTTTTTTCTCTTGATGTTTTTGAGCCTGGTTGGTCAGCAGACCTAAGCAGCTTTTTAACTAGGTCAAGTATATACATCCATTCATTAAAAAAGGATGCTTGACTGGTTAGTTAAACCTGCCAAATATAAACCAGATGCTTCAATGGTAAATACTGCTTTACTCCTATACTGCAAGAAACAAGCCTTGACTGATTAAATTTGAAATAAAAATAAATAGGTTTAACATTGTTTCTGTGCCATAATGATTTTATTATCGTTCTAGTTCAAATATTTAATAAAAATAATATTTTAAAATATTTTGCAGTGAAACTGAAAACTAAACTTTTAAGACAAAATGAATATTTTTTTACATTTCTGAAAAGAATGTTTATATTACACTACATATAAATTTTCTGAAGTTCTGGTCAGACCAATAATGGCATACAAATTTACAATGTACATTACAAATCAAACACACAGCAGCTGTCTACAAAGGTGGAGGACTTCTCTGCTGTTGGACTGCGTGTAGTAAGGGGTGGAACACCTGGATTTTTAGTTTTGGCTACCAGATCTGCTCTGATCTTTGTCCTGTTCTTAAATGCTTTGTGTCAGATTGCCCTTTTGTAGCGGAAATGAATGATGCTTCCCTCACTAATGGCTGAGAGACTGAGAGCAGTACTGTGAAACAGAAATGTTACTCAGGAAAGGTCCCATCATAACTGGTTCTTTACAGCGATATTAGCTCATGGTCATGTGCTTAAATTGGATTTTGATTCTTTTGCATGCTAGTCATGATGATACAGGCAATTTTTTACTTGCGTAAAAACAAAAACAAGCAAAAAAACCCAAAACAACCCCTCCCAAACCAGAAGATAACTGCAGGACTGGGAAGTGGTCGTGTCATGAGATTTCCCCCTATGATACTTAAGTGCCATCTCTTTTGCAAATACTTTATTTTTAAGAAGACGTTTTCTATATTCTATGATCTTTTGGGGTGAGGGGATGGAAGGGAGGGAAGCATCCTTTCTGCTCTATTTTTTTTTTTTTTTTTTTTTTTTTTTTTACATTTGCCTTCTCTATTGTTCCCTTTTTAAAAAAACCAAAAATCCTATTCATAATGGCTAGTGTGGTGTGCTGCAGAGGTAACAATGAGATTGATTTATGTGGGCCCCAAAGTTCAGGTTAGCTAAGCAGCTCAGGTGCCTGGTTAATGAGTAGACAGCCTCCTCCACGGGAGGGGCTTGCGCTTCCTTCTACCAAATGTCACTACCAATCTGAGTATGTGAAAAGCTTCTAAGGTTTATAACTGCTGTATTTTTTTCTAGAATGGATTTGCTAAATAATTGGAGGTTTTCACCTGTTAGGGAATTAATAAGTATGTTTCATATTGTTGCCTTTGAAGTGCACTCTTTTACCTAAATGGAGGTTACTCACTCTTTTATTCACGGCTTTCCCCTTTGTGAGTCTCTCTCGTGCTTCATTCGGCAATGTTAGTCTCTTTCTATACTTCTTATAGGCACACATTAAAAAATGGCTGAGCGATTGAATCACATAGCGTTGCACAGTTTGTGACTGGGTGACATGCCAAGGAGGTTATTTAGTGACTAATTTCGAAGGGGAGGAGAAATTGCAGGCTTGTCATGTGGAAAAGTACTTCAGTCTATTGAAGCAGCGTTACTTAGATGACCCGGTAAAGCAAGATGGCCTGGCCCTGTTGTGAGCAGAGGGATACAAGGGACATTTTTACTGTTTCAAAACCTTTTCCCAGAAGGCATGGATATACAACATACTATACTCTAGACTGAGGACTTAGATTCGAGGCTGAAAACAAAAAGTGCTTTATTAGAAGAAGTGGAACCAAATGTTCATCTCACTGCTGTAGCCATACAGGTGATTTCCTTAAGTAACAGTAAGTGGCTTTAATTATTTCACAGCAAAAATTGTATCAAAGGTTGTTTTATTTGTCCGTAGGTAACAATGTTGTCTAAGAGTGCTACTGTTTTTAATTGTAGAAACAAATACTTGGAGTAGCATTAGGAAAGCTGAAGAAGTGATGCCGGGAAGAGCAGACTGTAGGATTTGGTCTGAAACTCTCTGCTTTTTTGCATGATCCATATTCAGCATGCACATTGACTTAAAGGCAAGGTGAAGCGATCAAACATTATTTTTGATATTACCGTTAAATTTGTTTTGTGGTTAGCTTAGAATTTTATGGATCTGTTTTACATTCAGTAATAAGTGAACTAGGTATTCTTTGTTTTCCTCATGGGACCTTTAGGATATGGTATGAATTAAGTTTATATGTAGTCAGGGATATAAAAGGACAAACAGAGACATGTAAAATACCTTGAGGTAAAACATTTGGATCACTGTAGGGACTGGGTTTATGCACAAATGTGCATTAAAGATTTAGGTATAAAATAAAGGACAATAATGTTAAGAATGTGTTTGATGCTCTATGGCATGGAAAGGGAGGTGATGCTGTGGCTGAGGTTCAAGCCAGTGTATGGGCAGTTACAATATGATATCCTAAAAATTCTGCTCTTGAGGATGAAATAGTGCTTATGCCATAACCTTTGTGTACACCTGCACAACTGGCAGAAGGGTATGGAGACTGGATGTCGCAGTGATATTGAGTAGTAATGACACGTGATTAAGATTCACTCAGGATCCCTCCTTTCTGGAGGGTCATGTTTATTCCACTTCCTAGGATGGCGAACATCATCTTCTGGTTCTCCTATTTTGTTCATGTCAGCTTTTAGCCATCTGAGCCTAGCAAAAAAAATAGTCTATGGACATAGAAACTGGAGGACTGGGTGGATTCACTGTCACTTACCATCACAGGCTTATCATAAGAAACATCTTATATTGGCTGATTGCAGCATTGTTGATCAAGGGAAAGAGAAACCATAGAATTAAGAGCATAAATGGAAGAAAAAAAACCCAGTGATTCTGTTGCTATATCCATATATGTCCAATTAAGTATTCTGTTCTGGTGTAATCAGTCACTAGAGTCAGGAAATTACAGTTTCATAGATGTTCTGAGTTTTTAGCTCTACTCTTCTTTCAACATAATACAGAGATTTTACAGCTGGGCATATACCAAAACTGTGAAAAAGGAGCTGAAGAACTGAAACCTAGATGCAAGCTAAGAATGGGAAGTTAATTATAATAAATGCTGAGATTCCTCAGGGGGTTCTGCAACTCCTTGTCTGGAAAATTATCCAGGAAAAAACAATGGAAATATGTGGGACATGTTAAGAACAGCTAGCTGTGTCTTGGAGTTCCCCATTCACATGAAGTTCGAACATTTGAAATCAGTTTTATTTTACCAGCATGTGGTTCCCATAATGAAAAACAATTGTGAACCCTGGCAGCTCCTCGAGCCTTGTACTGTGGGGCCAGACTCAGCTGAGGCCAGGTCTCCAACTTAGCCTAGGTCAGCTGTTTCATGGGCTGATCTCTCTCTTTTGGGCATCAGGGGGCCCATTCGTAGCCAAAACTGACAAAAAACCTTCTAGTCTGGAAGCACTGCTGAGGAGCGATGGACATTGGAACCCCTGGCATGGGGTCTACTTGGTCTAGAAGATTACCCCAAAACTGCTCAGTACCCGCTCTGCTGAAGAGACCATGGAAGAGCCAGGCTCCCTACCCCAGGGCAGACTCTGATCGAGTCGCCCCAGGTCTGTGAATCTGGAAAGCCAAAGCTCTAAAGCACTCCAGGGGTGACAACTTCTCAGTGATGTCTGGTAGCATAAGGGTTTGGCTTCAGACAGATAGTCATGGTACAGATGCTTTAAAATTTTCATTTTCAGACTGTTTACCAACTCTGTAATTTTCAAGTGCACTATTTCTTATTGTAAATTATATTGTTTTAGCAATATTAAAACCATATATGACAGGCTTTTTGCAAAAGTGGATTTGTGCTTTCAGCTGTCCAAACACAATCTGACTGAAAGATCAGTCATGATAAAAGTGGTATCATATAGTGCAGCTACTGATTAAATGGAGGTTTTTGGACAACTAGTACAGTAAAGCTGTCAATTTATTTTTATGAGGAAAGAAGAAACTAATGGATTGTATTGTTGTTGGATTTGGTGTTCTTTAATTAAGTCTTTCCTGATTAGAAAAGAGAAGGATTGCCTCACTTTTTAGAGGATTTTCTTCTGGTGTGCAATTTCCATAAAAGGTCTCTTTACAGACAGATGAATTTATCAGTATTCTATCAGTACGTAGCCTTTCTGTAGCTTTTTTATCAAAGACTCCCAAAGCTCTCAAAAAAATTATTTGCAGGTGTCCTCTGTGTACTGTTGGGTGAGCCAGCTTGAGGAGCATAGGTAGAATTTCCTCAGGGAAACGCAGGGTGTCAACGGGAGAGTAAGAAAAGTAATAGCTTCACATGCCTGAGAGGTGATTAATGGAGTCTGCTGGGAACTCCGGGGTGTCTCCAAGAGGGTGCATGGACAAGGTCCATCTAGGCAACATGCTCCATGTAGGTATTTTGGCAGGCTGAAGTCCTTGGGGCAAAGCCAGTTGCTGTGTTCTCTGTTGACGTAGACAAGGCCTGAGAGAGCAATGGGAAGGGTTGCCAGGTCAGAAACTCTGGCCTACTTTTCCCTTTGCCCGTGTTTTGCTGTGAGATGTTAGCCGATAATGGTGTGAGTCAGGCTGTACCTCTGGTATCCAGCTGCGTGGTGAGGTGGAGAGTTGGTGTGGTGCTGGTGAATCAGTGGTAGGCTTAGCGCCTGGTGCTAGCTGGCATCGCCCTGGTGTGCGTGCAAGCACAGCTCCGCGTGCCCTGTCTGCTGTGCGCCACAGGTGCGAATGGTGGGTTGAGGCAGCTGGAGAGACAGAAGTGAGGATGGCTTCTTCATTGTGAGATGCCCATGTTGGGACAGACCACAAGAGTGACCTATATAGAATAAAGATCAGCACGGTGTTACGTTGGTCCTGATGGACAAGAAGACACACTGGATTGTACTGCAGAAGTCACCAGCTGTTGAACCACAGAATAGCAGCTTGCTCTTTGCTATCCATAAGGCCTATGATACTAGGACTCTGTCCTTCTTTCAGGAGAGGCCAGGAGCTACCACAAGCGTTGTATTCTGCTGTATGCAGAAGCACTGGGTCTGCCCAGCCTTTGTGTGAGCTACCAGGAGCGAGACTGGTCATCTATTTGGGTGGATGGATAGCTGGTTTTTACCTTTCTGCATATAGTCATACTCAAAATACAGCAAGTTATTGACTGTGCTACTAGTTTTGAAATAAAGAACATAACTGGGTTTTATGTTATGTTTGCTCTTCAGTATGTAGAGACACTCCTCAGTCTCTCTGTATTCTTCAGGAATTTAAAAAAAATTCCAAATCTGTATCTTACAGACGGAAGTGCTGCTAGACTGACCGAAAACCTCCGCAGGAGATGTTTAAATGCAGTGTGATCTGTTTTACTACAGAAAGCAAAAGATTCTCAGTGATCCCTTTTCCCCTCAAATGTTTTGTGCAGAAATTGTTGTTAGTCGTTTGCCGTATTTTAACCTAAAGATTGACAAAACGAATTTATATTTCATGGATGTAAAGTCTACAGGCAGTGAGAACAAGGAAGAGCTATGTGCTAAAGAAAACCGCACCCTCAGGCAAATGGCTGCAGTAGAAAAGCACATGATCCTATGCTTGCACTAAAAAATCTTCTTTTTGCCCTCAAAGCAATTGGCTATGATAGCACGTAGTATTTAGAAGCTCAGATAAGCCCAATATCCTCTTTCTCTGTCCCTGAGTCATGCAGTTGAAGTCCAAGAACATGTGGCCCGAGACAGCCTGCGTATTTGAGTATGTGTTTTCATTGAGCAACACGGAGGTTTTGTGGTGGAGGACAGAAGAAGAAAAACAGCACAGAAAAAGGGTATATATGAGAAAGAGTAGCGTGCCTTGAATATCGCATTAAAGATATGTAGGTTAGAAGCAAGAAGAGGCCATCATTCACATTTTTAAAGTTGCCATTAGCAAAGAATCTGGAGATTTTGGAGAAGAGATAAAAGTAGAAAGAGAGAAAATATCGACCAGGTGGCAGAAGAGACTGTAATCCAGCCGGTAAGGCTGCTTGGCTCCTGTCACCAGCTCATGTCCCTGCCCAGCCCTGGCACACCTGCCCTGGGCACCCTGGACTCTCTGGCTCCGACTGTTCTCCCCTTCTGCACGCTCCACCCAGGGACTGAGTCACGGCTTAAAATAGAAAGTGAACTTTTCAGGAAGGGGTTGTCTGCCCAGGCGTTTGTGCCCAGCCCAGCCCAAGGGGGGCTTGATTCAGACTGTGCGCTCCAAGTTGCTATTTTAAAGCAAAAGTAAATAGCATTATATACGTCAATACCCAGGCACAGGGTTTTGAGCAATAGCTTAGCCCCGTATTTGAACTCCTCATTTCCATCTAAAAGTATGACAATACACTAAGGTGGAAAATGGGAATTTCTCTTTGACATACTTCTTTGACTTATGAGAAATGAATGAGCATACACAGAAATATGAAGTCCAAAAGTCAGGGGAAATTAAACCTGTTGCTTTCAAAGCTTCCCATGGAAATTTTCTCTTCTCTACAAGGTAACATTGGAATTTTCCTCTCACTGCAACCCAGCATATCCCAGTGTCTATGGTTTCTGTGCCAGATACTATTGCATCTGTTGTAGCTTTAGCTGAAGCAACTAAACAAGGCATGGTATAGCTTGTACAGTAGAAACCAAGGAGGATTTTCTTTCTCGGAGCTCTTCTCCTCAGTGCAAAACATCTGTGGCTGCCTATCCCTGGAGGCACGATCCCAAAGCTGCTCAGTAGGAGTCTTTTTGTTCTGCTGGCCCAGGTCCAGAGTCTGAATGCACAATACAGCTCAGTATCTTGCAGTGTTTCTTCAAGCCGATAGAAAACTATGTTGAATGCCCACTGATAATTTTATTAATACTGTTTAGTTATATTTTATTTTAAATTCCAGGCTACAGTAATTCTCTGTGCAAATGAAAAAATGATTCCATGTTCCCCTTTGGCTTGATGACTTTTGTCTGGCTCATTTATGGCCCATCCCAGCGCGCTCCTTTGTTCTGTTACACTTATTTATTGTTGCTGCTGCCACAATCAGGTTATCTCTTTTCGTCTTTCTGATACCTGATACTCCAGACTTTTGATCTCTGGCCCTGGGGAACGTCATTTGTAATTCCCAAGTGCAGAGCCTGCCGTGATGAGAACAGCTATTGTTTATATACCGCCATCGCAATTCCCTTACCAGTGGAAAAACCTGTGGTGGGGCAGGCATAGAATATAATTTCTTGCTTCATCAGCCCTGGATCACTGGAACTGCAATGAACCCAGCCACATTGTCAAAGCAAGGAGTGAGAGGGGAGAAAAATGGTGAAAATTTCAGATCGGCAACTTCCACTGCACATTAATGTGTGCTCTGTAACTTTAGGAATGTGTAGTTGGGCTTGGTGGTGCTCCGTTTTCTACAATCCCTTGGAAGTGATGGAGGGGGAAGCAGAAATTGCCAACACAAATTTTAGAAGCTGTAATTTTTTTCCTTATGTAGTTGGTGGAACCCAGCTGACTTTTTCATCTCCCTGTTTATCCACCTTACCCTAATGGCATCAGAGCAGGCACATGATGCTTGCTAGAGGGAGAATGTCTCCTGTGTCCGTCATTGACAGTGTTCAGTCACGTAGAGAGGTCAGTGCTGGGCAGATGAGATGCTACAGTCTCGAAGCACATGTATCCGTTGCAGATTTTTGCTAAGGCCTCTGTTAAGAAAGCACTAATACGTTGGTATGGAAGTTTTCCCTTTCTTTTCCTTGCTTGCTCACTCCTTACTGCTGGCAGTTACTGCTGCTGCTTACGAAACTATGGTAGAATGTTCTGTGACTTTCTGAGTGCATGCTCCACAAACTGTCTGAAACACTATTATCTTTGCAATGAAGGAAACCCATGGCACATGTTTTATAGGGTCAAAATGCAACTTCCCGTAACTTGGCTGTGTTACAGTCAATAAATGTTTGTGTGTGTTGTTCTCCTATGCTTTGTGTATCCTTTGTGTAAATAAAGACCACATCAAATTATTAGCAAAAGGCTAAATCCTGCACTGAAGCAAACAGCCACTTAGCTGTAATACTTAACGTTTCTTGTCTAAGGACTTCAGGTCTGTTTGTGATGCCAGAGCATCAGCATTTTCTTCCTGGTTTGGAGTCAATGAACTCTAGCCTGTGTGTCTGATCAGTGAACTGTTTAAGGCTGTCACTGGCTACATGTACTTAGAACACCTGGCACTGAAAGCCCTGATTTCAGCTTCGGTAGCTGTGAGTATCAGATTAGGGTAAGATGCTACTTGTGCAAGTGAAAGGATTTTTAAAACTCTCATATTCCTTTAACATGCAGCCCATTGTATTGCTGTTTATTTTTTATTTGTTATTGTTATTTTATTTAGATGCTGAGGTCCCAAAGTGTTTTATTTATGCAGATGACAAATTATTTGGTCTTGAGAGTCTGGGTTTTTTCCCTTTTTTTTTTCTGTAGATGTTGAGGTTGTCACAACTCACATCGTGTTTTGCTCAGTCAGTAATTTTATATCTTACGTGTTTTTCCTTTTCTTTCCAGATGCAGAGGGAAATTGCTTATATGGGCCGAGATGGCCCAAGTGCTTCCCGCCCTGGATCTGCCACGCACCCTCCGCACGCGATGCCCAGCTCTCCGCCCTCCACCCCGGTGCCCCACTCCATGCCTCCCTCTCCGTCCAGGATTCCTTACGGCGGGGGCCGGCCCATGGGTGTACCAGGCAACGCCACCATCCCCAGGGACCGGCTCTCCAGCGTGCCAGCCTCACGCTCGATATCACCCAGCCCCAGCGCCATTTTAGAGAGACGGGACGTGAAGCCAGATGAGGACATGAGTAACAAAAACCTTGCCCTGATGCGAAATGAAGGTCTGTACGGTGACCCCTACTTGTTTCACGAGGGGAGGATGAGTGTGGCTGCACCCCACTCCGGACACCCCCTCGATGCCCCCGATCACATTGTAGCCTACCATCGCAGTGCCATGAGGTCATCAAGCACTTACTGCAACCCCTCTATGCAGCCTGAAATGCTGGAGCAGTCCTTGTACAGACCAAAGTCACGAAAGTACCCGGAGAGCCATTTGCCCACTCTTGGCTCTAAAACGCCTCCTGCCTCACCCCACAGGGTGGCTGACATGAGAATGATCGATATCCATCCTCACCATAGCGCTCACATTCTCCCCCACACCATCCAGCCTGACAGGTCTTCCCCCAGCCGCCAGTCCTTCAAAAAGGAGCCAGGACCGCCTATGTTTGTGGACGCAAAATCACGGAGCGCCCTCGGCATGGCCGAGGCGGTGCCCTCTCCGGTTGACAAGCAGGCTTTTGGCTATGGGTCATCTGCCATGCCCAAGGACAAGGAGACAAGGTAAGGCAGAGCTGGGGCTTAATTTATGCAAATGAGAAACGTTCCTAATCTGCACATCTTGTGTCGTTTAACACCCAGGGGACAATGTAATGTATAGGAGGCTGCTGCACCGGGCTGCAGTGTTTATTAGCCGTCTGTCAAGGTAGTTAGTAATGTAGAGGAGATGCGACACCACCGTTATTAATCTGAAAGTATTGTCAACCCATGATGAATCCCTAGTTATTTTCATTTGTGTAAATTTCAGTCATTGGAAAAAATATAATAAAATAAAATGATTAACTAGGATTTTTCTTTCCAGACAACCAGCTCATGTTACAAGAACAAATGATGTTCTGTTCCTGCTAATAAGGGAATATATTTCACCTCCCTTAAGAATGACACTCTGATATTACAATTTTGGTTCTTTATGGAGTGGAGTTTTTCTCATCTAGTGTTAGGAAATGGGAAGAATTTATCATTACTGTCTTATCTCCTGTAAAACATGAATTTGCATAAAAATAGGACAGTTGTTTATAATAATGTTCCTCAGGGGGAAACTGCTGAGAAGAGTGAGTCTGTCCCACAGAAGAAATTGAAACACAAATGCTGTTCCCAATGATTTTTCCAGCATTACAAAGAGTTGGTGACCTGACTGTTGTTAACTTTTGTGTGCTGACAATGATGACAATGATCTCTCCTGTCTTTTTAATGACTAGATTTACACAAAGGTCAGTGAAGGCTTCTCATGCCATAGACCCTACCCTAGGAGAGAAAAATCGTTACACTGCCAGTCAGTTGCTGTGTATTTGTATGACTCAGTTGCTGTGTATTTGTATGAGTTGCACTAATCTCTAGCTTGTTGTTTGTGATGTTACCTTTTATAGACCTCTTTAGGGAAATGAATAGCTGGAAAATGTTGAGGTCACAGAGGCCAAAGGTAACTGCTGACTGCCTTAACCCCTGTGAAGATACAGAGCTTCATATAGTCCCCAAACTTCCCTTCCGCCTGAGCAACTTGCTCAACAGTTAGTTGACCAGGCTTTGCCAGAAAAAAAGGATGTATTGTGAGGTCCATTGGTGGGGAGAAAATAGAAAATGAAAGAAAATCATCCATCCACAAAAATTACGGTCTTATAGCTTGGTAGTTGTATTGACACAAGGGTATGAATTAGGGCATATGTCATTGTTTAACCCCAGCCGGCAACTAAGCACCACACAGCTGCTTGCTTGCTCACTCTCTCCCAGTGGAATGGGGGAGAGAATCAAAAGAGTAAAAGTGGGAAAACTTGTGGGTTGAGATAGAGACAGTTTAATAAGTAGAACAAAACCCACGCACAGAAGTAAAGCAAAACAAGGAATTAATTCATTGCTTCCCATCGACAGGCAGGTGTTCAGCCATCTCCAGGAAAGCAGGGCTCTATCACATGTAACGGTTACTTGGGAAGGCAAAACACCATCACTCCAAATGTCCGCACCTTCCTTCTTCATCCTCCAGCTTTATATACTGAGCATGATGTCATATGGTATGGAATATCCTTTTGGCCAGTTTGGGTCAGCTGTCCCAGCTGTGTCCCCTCCCAGCTTCTTGGGTGCCCCTTGCCGCCTTGTTGGCAGGCCAGTATGAGAAACTGAAAAGTCCTTGACTGCTCACCAACAACTGAAATATCAGTGTGTTATCAACATTATTCTCATCCTAAATCCAAACCATAGCACTATACCAGCTGCTAGTAAGAAAATTAACTCTTTCCCAGCCAAAATCAGGATAGCATATTACAATCTAGGGTCAGTGAAACCTGATTTGTATCTATTAATTTCCAAGAAAAAGATGCAGGTACCTGAAATTTCATTTCAAGCTTCCATTATTACAACTAGGAAATAATTTGAACTGTAGTTGCCTATTCTAATCCAAGAGATAACTTTCAGATTGAAAATTTTACAAGGTTCATGTTAGGGGGTTGAAAATAAGGGAGGACACCAGCAACTTTCCAGTCTTTGTGACCTTCTCTCTCCCCTCTGGGCATCTCATCTGTTCACTCAGCTATGCAGATATGCACACGACTGTGTATTTGTGAATCTATAAAGAGCAATGATAACAGATAGTTCTGCAGGTCCTTAAGGGGAGCTTTGCACCAGGAGTTTTAGTCCCGGTCCCAGAATATATTTACAGTGATGAAAATAACATTTGCATAATTACACTTCCAAATAAATACATGACCTTAAAATTCAGCATGGTGTGTATTAGCCACATGGCACTGAAAAAAATCGTTCTGAAAGCTGCCTTTATGGGTTGTGGGTTTCTTTAACCTTGAGAAAGTGTGACTTCTAAAAAAATAATTGTAAATATCAAAAGCACTTCATGCAAATTAGTGTGTTTTCTAACCACTGCAATATTAAGAATTGGGTTTGAGTTCTACGTTCAGAAAATGCTCCAAGCCTTATTTTAGCTTTGTAATAATTCCATAGACTTTGAAAGTAAACACTGCTGAGATTGTACTAAACTAAATAAGTAACACTAAGGGTATCCAGGCTGAGGTGCTCCTTTCCTGCTTCAGCAGGGGCTGGATTGTTACAAGGTTGTTATGAACACCTGAAAGGTGACATATATAATGGCAGAAAGGCATCCCACACCTTATTGTGTAGGACTTGCTGTTTACACCCATAAGCAGTACTCACAGCTGGGCTAGCTTCTGTGAGTAAGAGTATTTTGGGATTGGAGAGATGGGGATGAATTCATCCTCTTCCAGCCATGGTAAAATGAGAAGTGTGCTGCTCTGTCGTACTCATTATCCACTTGCTGATGATTGTGCAAAGAGCCTAAAAACCAGGCCACAGAACAGAAATTATGGCGTGCTCAGTCTGCCTGCATGCAGGCGGCGTCAGGAGTGGGGTAGCAGCAAAAGGGCAGATGGAGTACCTGTTAGCCTTGGGGATACTGAGGAGGGAGGTCTTTGTGCACTGTGACAAGAGAGACTCCCCATCCTGACTCATGCAGGAGCGGGCTGAGACCCTGCAAGCATCAAACCCATCACCTCAGCACTGTTGTTCCTTCAGTCCCTTGTGGAGTGTGCTGAGAACAAAGAAAATATCTCTTGTGCTGTCTCTTTGTGGAAATTACCTTGAAGTAGCACTGTAGCAATCTCAGGACAAAGTATAGTTTAAGTCAAAGAAAAGATTAAAGTGGGTAGCGATAATGCCAGAAGAACTGAATCTCTCTTCCCCCTCTTAATTCTCCTTCAATTTTTCCAATGCGAGGCTGAAGTGGGACATATATATACTTTATGAATCTGTTGGGTACTTATAGCAGATCAGACCTCTCATTGACTGTATTCTGGTTTTGTTGAACAAAATGGGTCCATTAGTTTTGGATTGTTAACTGCAGCAGATTGGGGTCTACAAAAGATGAAAACTGGTATTTCTGATCTCTTCTTTTGGAGTTTCCCATTTTAGTTTTGCGTTGCGGAAGCCAGTCTCGTCAAGCCGGTTATTTAAGCCAGGCTGAGGAGGATTTAATTGCTTTGTGTAATTCTTTCTTGTGTCTGTTTTACCTCGGGTATTTTCAAGATATCTGCTTTTGCGGTATAAAGCATTGAATAAATTCTCACAGTAGTTAATTTGCCAGAAGAGTTCCATATAAAGCTCTTTCACAACAGAGAGAAGAAACAAGTTAATGGAGGTTTTAAAAGATAAAATATATTAGTATTCATACACACAAAAATATTTAAAGTTTTAATAAGTTGTAGCAGTTCATCTTCCAGGGGTCATCATCCCTTAATTCTGAGGTTTACAGGGAGAACGAGTAAATTTTTGTGAGTGAGAATGCATTGTAGAAACAGTGACTTGCTATCACATTTTTGGATAGCCCATTTGTGTAGCTCATGGTGGACAGTTCTGGAAGTTATTACAGGCAAAGTAGGTGTTTAAATGTTGATAAATTGGAAAATAAGCTGTTTACCCAAAAGTGCATTAAATTAAATGCCATTTACATTCTTTGCATTTAAAACACACGTGTTGAAAAATTCTAGGTTATTTGATAGTGCTGAATATGTATATAAAAAATGCCGCTACTCACTAAAATACAATCCTTAGAATAGCAAGGTAGCACTATAGAACGTTTTTCCTCCAAAAGCATTTCAGCAGTGTACTGTGGTTCTGTTCTGTCTGAACACAACTTTTGTCCTCTTCTTTTTATGCCACACTAGTGAGAAAAGATGACGGTGGAACTGAGCACAAAATGTGATGCTCATGGCTTGCAGTTCAAGACTAAGATGCAATGGCCATGTGTAGGTTACTGGATATTGTTCCCATCACAAAACCACTTTATTGTTTGATGTGTTGAAGTATGGATAGATTCTCTATACATTAGGAAAAAATGGTCATACTCTGTAAAACCATGGGCAGTGGAACACTCCATCAGCAGTGCACTGAGAATTGTATGAGAAAGGTGGACTTTGTAGATATCCCCTCTCAGACACTTTCCACAGGGTGAAAATTGTTTCTTCCTTTGTGAAAGATGTTGAATAATCAGGCAGAAAAAAATGAATGCAAATGACTAATAGGGGATGGAGGAAAGGTAAACTGTACTTGAGCTTCCTTCTGTTGGAGGAACTGTTTGTAGGAAGATGAGATGCAGGCTCTTGTCAAATAGTATCAAAGCTGGCAGTGCTTCAGAGCTCCCCTTTTCCCTTTAGCTTCAAGCTGTAGAAAGTTTGAGTTTAACCTTACTCTTAGAAGATTGAAATATTCACCATCTTTCCCTTGGGAGGAGAGGAGAGCAGAGTACAGAGGAGTTTTGCTGGTCTTTGCTTCACACTCTTCCAGGATATCCACTCTGCTGTTCTGGAGGCATTTTGGGGTAAAGTCTGACTGTGCTACTTTCACTTGGTTCTAGGGAAGCCATTGGGAAAGAAAACCTACTCCTGTTTCCTTTCTTTTCCCAGTGAGATAAAAAATTTCAAGTGAAATGTTTCCCTCATAGGGTAATATAGAAAGAAATTTATTTTCCCCTGTCTCTGACCCTATTTTTGATTACTATACAGACTTCGCTTGGGGTTTAACTGTAAAATATGAAGTCACTGAAAATCTTTCTCCAGGGTAGCGTGCCAATTAGTTCATGGTGCCAGACTTGGTATTTGAGTACATCTGTTATGGATGATGCACTGCACAGCCTAGGGTTGGACAGGAACGTGAATGAATGGTTACACAGCCCTGTTCTAGTTTGTGTCTGTACGAAGTATCTTCTCAGTGATGTGAATATTAAAGACGTCCACAGGAAAGGGAAGAAACATGCAAGTCACGCTTAAATAGCATCACCATGAGAAGTGGGTACCAATTCAGCAATACGCTGAAGCCTGCTTGGAATTACTTCCAGTTAATTGCAGTAGAAGGAATGACATGAAACCTCAGTGAAACTGTAAGGAAGAAATCCGGTGATGAAATCTTATGTCTCGGTGCACAGGGCCCGGAGAAGCAAGGGCTTGTTTTGCTTCTGCTGAATTTGGGGAGCAAGATGCTAAGGCAGGGCCCCATTGCCTGGACATACCCGGGGCTGTGGCTGTGGATCAGGCTACTGGGGAGAACAGGGCTGGCAAGAAGCCCCTGCCTGTGCTTTGCTGGCCAAAGTCTGTGACAAGCCAAAGCCAAGCCTGACAGAGAAGCCTGCTCGTACTGGGAGTCCCTTCTGACCTTGTCCCCTCCTTTCCTCCCCCACCATGCTACCACCTCTGACTCTCCCAGCATTCACAGGAGAACAATGTGAAACAATGCCCTTCCGTGCTCAGGCTGATAAAATGGCCATTTCTTTCCCAACTGCTGTAGAGGGGGCCCTCCCTGCTCTTCCTGGGTGGTGAAGAGATGCAGACTTATCTGGGAAATTAATCTGGGAACGGAGACGGGTTTCGGCCTTCTCGTGCTGTCACTGCTGGCAAAGAGGCACCGCCCTGTTTGGTTCTGCCTGACCCTCTCTCCCGGTGTTCCCCTCTCTGCGGTGGCTTACCCCATGTCACCAGAGTGCTGGCCTGTCCCGTGCCCTGGGAACCCCGGCCTGCCCCATGGCACTGGAATGGTGTCCTGCCCCATCCTGGGGGGACATTGGCCTTCCCCATCCATGGGACCCCGACCTGCCTGGTGCGGGAAGGGGTGGCGGGGCAAGCTGTTCCCCCCACCTCCCCTCTCTCCACAGCGGGGAGCACAGTGAGGGGTGGAGGATATAATGTTGAGAACCAAAAAATGTACAACTGCCACGGCAGCGCCAGCATCCCTGATAGACCCCAGCCCGGAAAAGCAGAGGTTGCTCTAGCCCTTCACAGGGAAGCCGAAGGGGAAGGGGCTGGCTGTGGCGCCCGTCCCTGCTCCTCTGGGGCAGTGTGGTGGGTGGCAGGACTGGGCCACCAGCCCCCCAGCCACATCAGCCCAGAGCATGGCCCTGCCACCTGCGCGTGCTGCAGCGTGCTGCCTCCCACCGCCTTCAGTCAGACCGCCAGGTCTCCGAAAACCAGGTCGTTTTATTTAATGCCTAAAAGGCGCCTCCTTTCAGACACCTGTTTTTGAAATGTTTGGTGGTGATGGCCATAACGAGTCTGGGTATTACAGTGAAACGATTACAGGAAAAATCCGGCCTTGTCTTTAACAGAGTAACTCCAGAGCACATGTAGATTCTTCACATTCTTAATGCTTTTACCATATGAAAAATAACGTGCTCTGTGCAATTGATTCCAGTATTTCATTCGTTTTTCATCATCTCCTATCTCTGGAACATCCCTCTCCCTCTTAACAACATATTTTCCTAGATTTCATGGCAAAGGACAAGATCAGCTTTGTGTTGCCATAATCTCTTTTGAAGCAGAAAATTGTTTCCAGATTATCGAATGTGGGATGGAAAAAACATCACATTTATGAATTGGTAAAACAGATAGACTTCCAATTCAGTTTAGTTCCAGGAAGGTTTTGTGATGATTATCTGGGAAATAAAAATGTTTTCATTATTAAGTGTCAAAAATGCTGCATTAAAGTTTGTTAGAATATATTTATCCCAGGCTTTTAGTACTTGTTTTTGTTCCAAAGGTTACTAGAGCCTGAACCAGTTTCTTATTTTAAAACTTATAATAGTGGAAATTCTGTAACGTGTTTCTTGGTTTGAAATGAATTAGGTCAGATTCACTAGTCTTCTCATCACCGTTCAAAATACCTTTCAACATGAAGACAGAAAAATAAGACGCGCACGCTGTATTAAATCGCAGTAAGAACATGTCTGCCGGCTGGGGACTGACTGAGCACTCTCTTCTTCCCTCCTTGTGTCTGTTAGCATCTCCTTACTTGTTTTGCTGTCCTGTTTTCTCAACGTCTGGGTGTCTTGGAGTCTCTCCTGGCTGTGGTATCTGCGTGCCATCCTAGCAAACCTGTGTTTCATTCCCTGAATGTGGACGAAATCATTAACCTGGATAATCTAGGTGGCTACAAGCTGGGCTGGTTACTCGCTTTGTATCATGTCAGCTTGCTTTTGCATCGTATTGGTATTTGAGTTTATGTGGCCCTTACCAATTGTCATTATTGCTATGGCCACCAAATGGCAACTGGAGCTGGGGTTGGCTGGAGCTTGGCTGCTCCCACATGCCTTGGACTCCGCAGTGGTGATGGATGGCCCTGCAGCAGGCTGTCTGGGGCTGCGTGTGTCTGTCCCATCTTCTTTCATCAGTCATTGCTGCTGGTCTTAGTCACTTGCTTTTTGAGAAGTTTTGTTCCCAGTCATCTTCCAAAATCACAGCCTGCTGTTGGCGTTTGCTTTTGTGTTTCTCCCCAGTCACTTAACTGCTGCATATAGGGACGCATTTTCAGAAGGTGTTGTCTAAGGTCCCATATTGATGTGTTTCGATGTTGTGGTGTGTCATTGACATACTGGCATGCGAAAGAAGGCACCTGTCTGAGCAAAAGGCTGTTTTGGAGCCCACCAAGAAACTCATGTGGTACCTGACTAATATCTGCATTTATGTAAACAGATGAACATACAAATGTTAGCCTTCCTATCCAAAAAAAGTCACTGTGGTTGTTTAGTGGCCTTTGGTACCTATGGAAAACACTGACCATAACTATTACAATTCTTCATCATCTCTTTTCTTCTGCTTTTTAGAAATTTCTCAGGATATGTGCATGAAAGCAAATCTGTTTTATGATAACGTTGCTGCACAGTCTGCATTTGGTGTCCTGTGCCTGCCTGTCACGTTGCTGTCCTTTCCAAAGCAGACAGTTGCAATGTCAGGTGCAAAGGATTTGGGCGGGGAAGTAGTCAGCTTGGGCAGATTAAATGCTTTGCAGACAAAAATCCTGGGTTTGGGGAAAGTAAAAATAGCAACAAGAAGTGTAAAGTCTTTAATCCTGAAACCTTATATACCGGCAAAACTATTGGCCCAGTGTAGGGAAAAGAGAAAATATATCTAATGCTGAAAAAAATGATTTTCACTAGTTCCAAGAGGCATTAACTGATTGTTTTAGGTGCCTGTCTCGTGAGATCACTAGAAGTTTATTATCTGGGTGGTTGTTTGTTTTGTTCTTTTTTTAACCAAGCAGATTTCTTTTTTATTGTCTGTTACCATGCAAAAGCTGTCCAAACCAAGATGCGGTAAGCTGCTGCAACAAGGTATAATGCAAACCGGTACCCATGGGCCTTTGCACAACCTCTGTAGTGTCTTTCCAGTCCTGTGGTAATCATTCACCTAGAAAAACAAGTCTGAAAGCAAATATATCTGGCTTTAACAAACGGTTCTCTTGTCTTACAGAGAGAGGATACAAGCCATGGAGAAACAGATTGCCAGTTTAACTGGTCTTGTTCAGTCTGCGCTTTTTAAAGGGCCAAATACAAGTAATAGCAAAGATGCTTCTAGGTAAAAAAAGAATTCATTAAATCTGTTTCTCTGTAATGATTTTAGTAATCAATCAACAAAAATAATATTTGATTGTAATAGTAAAAAAACCCTGAATGCTCAATCATTTTTAAATATCTTCATCATCCCCATGAGAATGCTAGGCAGAGAGGAAGAATATGCCAAGTGATAGATGGACATTAATTGCATTACTCTTCTTTGTGTTAAAAAGAATGAATGTAGCTACATCTCTGTGCTTTCTACTGCTTATACTCCATTCCTTGCTTAACTTGTATTAAAAGCTGATTTAAAAAAAAACTGACAAGCTACTGGTGTTTTAAATTAAAAATATATATGCTAGACAAGGCCATTTAATTTGCTGATTATAAAAGTCACTACTGTTTTATTGTTAGTAAGTTAAAATTATGATTTTTCTTTTTATTACTTAGTGAGAAGATGATGTTGAAAATTGTGTCCAGCAAGAGCAGCAGTGACACTGCAGGTAAGATAATTCACTTTTCATTTACAAATTGTTCAGGTATATGAATAGCTCTAATCTTACTATCCCAGCTTATGGAAATGTCAAATTTACTTAATTTCCCATAGCTGTACTGTCAGAACTGAAGTTTAAATTCTGGATATGGGAGTTGATCACATCCTTGTTAAGAAAGGAATTTCTGACAGGTTGAGGTGGTCTTTGGAATGAATTTCACACCTGTGCTGAATGGTTTAAATGAGATACAGAGTCTCCGCATATGGTGGATTTTTCCAGTGACTCATCCCATCTATAGTATATATAGCTGTCATTAATCCCAGATGTATCCAGATTGCAGTAGGAGGCTAAATATTTCATTCCTATTCTGGTCACCTGAACTTTCCTCTAAGGTTCTTCTCTCAGTAGGATTCTATAGATGTAATGACACTAAGGAATTTAGCAGTCAGCAAGACAGCACTTTCCTTAATTAAGCCTTATTGATCTGTTACTTATTATTAGCATGCGCCTAAACTGTTCTGAGCAAGCATCGATTATGAAGCCAATAAGAGCTGGTCTTACTTCAGCTTCCCGCTTGGAGAGCTGTTAAGTGTTTAAAAGATGGAGTAAGGCTGTTGTGAAAGATCTCCACGTGAGTGGAGCTCTTTGTGTATGTGCTGCTGGAGGAGATGTCCGCAGGGGGTGTGTATGTGTTCATATGCCTCCTCTTCACCCTTTGTCATGCACTGAATGCAAATAAAGGCAGTTCCCTACTTCCTGGTAATGCTGTTCCCACAGGGAGGTCTGTGCTCTGGCAGGTAGTAAACCACACACACTTATTAGCAAATCTATTATGCTCTTAACTAGCCTTTCTCTTGGAGCTGTTAGTTCACGTTCAGCATTCCTGTTTATCTGGAACTGCAGTATGTCCTCCTAACCAACAAAAATCAAATCAGACCTGGAAACTATCAAGCATATACAAGAAAGAGCTAAAGTCCTGGTACTAGAGCTTAGCTCCAAAGCCACTCTCTGGTCCTGTGCCAACTCTTCCCTTCCTGCTGGCCCCTGGATGGGGAGAGCAATACTTAAGGCTGTGAAGAAATAAGTAGTAATTTATCAGTTTCAGACAACTTACTGAAAAGTCCATCGCTTTTCAAAACAGCTGCAAAATGCTCTTAGAATTTTCCCTATTTCAGTGTTATTATAAACTGAGAATTTATAGTATTTCCCACTTGCACAGGCCTCGTCTCACACAAAGCAACTATGAAACCATCAAAACACACATAGCCCTGTGTTCCTCTTTGTATTGTATTGCTGTTTGGTCTTTCCACTTTCCCCGTGTTTGTACTAATTTGCAGGGGGCACTGAGTTGGAGATCCTGATCTAAGTGAGCCCTGCTTTCAATGGCAGTGTGGACCAGATGACCTCCAGAGTCTAGAACCTGAGATTATTCAGTGATTTGTGTGTGCATGTTTGAATGTGCTTTCAATGAAATAAGAAATGGAATAATATTCATTGGGAAAAGGCCGTGCACAAAGCAAAGGTGGGGATTCCTTGGTGTGGAAGACCTGCCCAGCCCACCAGAAGAGCGTGGTTCATCTGACCAGCAACCACTTTCTGCCACTGTTGTTCCCAAAGACCCCTCGCTCACTACCTTAAAGTATGACTGAGCGCCTGTCCCTGAAATGGCAAAATTACATCTAACAGCTGCATGTTCAAGGATGGGGGGTAGGGCATGTAATTTACTGTTAAAAGACCAGATCATTCTCTGTCAGGTACTGACAGAGACGTTGACTTTGCCACACAGCCATGCCCGTATCCAGCATGTGAGTAAGGATACCAGCATTCACATTGTGCAATAGATGCCTTTCTGATCGCTTGGGAGACAGGGAGAGGGCAGTGTGCCCAGCCATGCAGCCAGCCGTCTGCAAGGATCCCTATCAGTTCTGTAAAGTATAGTTGTAACTCCAGCATCTGCATCCCTAAATCCTGTCCTTCCAGCATGACTCGGCCACAAAATTAAATTGTAGCAGGTGAGAGAAACAAGGTGTGATGCTTACCCCAATATACTCCAGTATTGTAACCCACATCAGCTATTGTTGAAGACTGCTGTATAATAGAACAGTCCTGTATAATAGAATACTTTGCTTTTTGCACCTGCTTTTGAAATTGTGCATGACAGTCTAATAAATCAATTCAATCCCTGCTTACCTGAAAATTAGGCAATCTGCTACAGAATGTTTTTCCTTTTTGCAAATACACTTGGGTTTAAACGTGCCAATAGCATCTAGAAACACTTCTGCTGACCATTGTTTTGTTCTTCAATTCACCCCAATCCTTATTAAGTATAGCCATTTAGACAGTCGACTCTCTTAGTGTACAATTCCACTTGACAACTGTGCACCAAGATACCAGTTTTAGCAATTTCAAAGTCTATTTGAAAGAAAAAGTGGTATAAAATGTTGATTGAGTAGTCCTTTCTAGAGCACTGGTAAGCAGAAACGTGAATTGCTTCCCATCCTGAACAATGAAACATCTGTGCACGATAAAATTGGCTTATCAATGTTGAACCAACATTTTATTTTATAGTATGTTTTCCAATGATAGGAGACTTTCATGCAAAAAATAGAGAACTAGCTCACTTGGGAAGAGAAAGAAATCAAAATTTCTAAATCCTAGATAACTGTATATAGCTAGATTGTGAATACTCTGGTATTTCATATAAACCAAATTCTATTTAACATGTTTTTGCTTTGGCAGACTGTCGCAGATTCTTTAGCCTCAAATATTAAAGAGTCTAAATAAAAATGCTTTTTCACTGGGGAAAATGAGCCTGTAACAATCATACTTGTCTGCATTTCTTATGTTTTATTGCTTTAGGCTCAGTTCTTTCATGGGGGGTGGGTTCAAAGAGCAGAAACCTTCCACAGACTGGCTCTGCCTCTTCTAACTGACATTAGGAGAAATCCCATGACTGAATCCTAAAAACCTTCTTCGTTTCATCAAAAGTGAATGACATCAAGGGCCTCTTCACTTAGGAACAGCATGTGACTCTGAAAACAAACCATAGTAGGAAGAGTATCCTTGAGATTACTAACAAATACGCTGAGAAATGCTCACCTACTGAGTAATTTCTGTCACTTTTTTTCATCAAGTGATGAGATTGATAGATTAAATCCTGGATTCATTGATTAAATTGAGATCAATTGCATCGTGGATTACCAAAAGAAACAATAGTTCTTTGCTAGTTGCTGCCTTGTTGGAAGGGGACAAAGGACATGTCAGTATTCTCCAGAAAGGAGTACATCTTTCTGCACTAACACCACCAGTACAACCAAGAGAGGGAGATGGCAGCAGGGAGAAGTATTACACATGTAGGGCTTGGATTTGATCCCTCACTCTTTGTGAACTCTCTTGTCATCTGTGCGTATCTGTGTGCCCTTTTCACATCCATGACTCTTGCTGTGATAACCTGTGAATTAAAAACATTGTCCATATCTGCTTGCTTTTATCTCAGATTCAAAGATAGATCACTCCAGTCTTCTGGACCAGTAAGGTGAAGTTGCACACTAATATATTCCATTCTTTTAAGGGTGCTTTAGTGCCTGGCCATAACAGCTTGTTAATGATGGAATTGCAACCTTAACATTGCATTTGTCTATTTGTTTAGTAGATTTTTAACTGAATGGTAAAAGAACTAAGTAACTGTCACGTGTCTCCCCAAATGATGTTTGAAAATGTTGTGGCTCTTTAATAAGAATATGAGTAATTTGTGACTACACGTTGCTGGGTATCTTCTGATGGCCTTTTTTTTCTAGCCTGCTTCAAAACAAAATCTTAGCATTTTAGAAAGAAAAATAAAATCTGGAAAACAGAAGGAGAGCAGTGTCTTTGCAACCATAGCAAAGGTCAAGTGTCAGGGAGTGGAAGTTGTGTTCCTTACCTTCCTGAGCCTGGGCAAATAGCAAACCTTTCCTCTTTCTGCAAATCAGTTCTCTTTGTACTTTAAAAATGGCAGCTTAGTTCATTAACCTTTGTAAAAAAAGTTAACATTTGTTTTTTGTCCAGAGTATTAGGGAATTATGGAGGGTTTTTGCATTCAGGCCCCCTTACCTAGCTCAGGCAAAGGTTTATTTAAAAAGCTGAGCGCCAATGCTGTTTCTTTCCCTTCAATCCATCTGGCCATACATCTAATCACAAAGCTACAGCCTGGGACCATTTCCAAAAGTAGGTTATACTCCCTAGATGAAACAGCCCCTCATTCAGTCGCCCTTTTATTCCTTTTTGATGAAAATATGTATCTCTGAGAAATCAGCTGCTGATCTTTCCTGTGCTCCCGTGCTCACTCGTGTCAGTGTCAGTGGTGTCTCACACCCTCGGGAGTCCCACATCGTGCTTCTCGGGCTCCGAGCACAGTCTGCAGCAGGGACACCGTGGCAGCCGAGAGTACCTAACGGTGAGAAGAGGAGGAGGAGAGCTGCTTTGTAGGGAGTTGGAGACATTTATTGTTTACAGAAGCAGATCACAGTCCATCTATGCTAAAAGGAAAGCAGGCACCCCTTCCTGAGAAAATATGTGAATTGACTGGGGTCCAGCATGGGGGAGGAGAGACTGGCGGGGACTGATTCATACCTTGGCTGCATCATCACAGGGTCAGGGGCTGAGGTTTTGGAGCTTTTGCTTGAGGCAAAGAATAGCAGACAGGTAGATGTGCTTTCAAAAATAGTCCAGGCTAGGGATCGGAACTCTTGGAGGCTTACCCACATTTTTCAGACTCTCTGGTGGTTTCTGTCTGTAGGGTTTATGAACTAAATACCCTTTTCTTAAAAAAAAAAAAAGCAAAAAAATAGCGTGTGGGAGGGAAATAGACGCTTGACTGTAGGAAAAACTGTAGTGTATATGTAGACATAAGTATTAGCATATCTTAGACTGAAGCATGGAGTGGGTACAGAATGGCAGTGAACAAGGACTGTTTATTTCTTGAGTGTTGCTTTCTGTTAAGCAGCTCTTTGAAAGTCAAGAGAGCATTGAATCATTCTCGAGTATAGCAAAAATGTGCAGCAGCTTGCTCAGCAGTGAAATGAAAAGTGCCGTTGTTGAAGCACCGAGCAGATCTAGCTGGAGCATGTTTAGGTAAAGTATAGCATTACAACGGCCAGCACTGGGCTAGAGCAGCTTTTTGTTTGAGCACGTCCCCGGAAGCCTATGGCACAGCACACCGTATATAGCAGGGGTCCAGCCAGAGGGGCCTGTGCTTTTAGTGACAGGAATTGCAAATGTAAGTAAAGCAAGAAACTTGATTTGTCAGAAACCTTTTAGCCTATTTTTAAGTAAAACTAGTCTGGCGTAATTTCCATCCTTTAAAAATGCTTCCCTCAGATGAATTTTGCACAGGCTGTGTTTGAGGTTCCCACACCTGTTGGCAAAGGAATAACAATTTGTTGCTATGCTGAGCTGTACTCGGGCACATTTGGAGACTTTACCGATTGAAAAGACCACTAGGGATGAGAAGGCGGGGATAAAACGTACCACTCTTGGGTTCATACTCATTCCATCCATAAAAGCGTGTCATGCCCTTTGGTGCACTGAAAATTTGCCTACAACAGGTGAAGAAAATCTTGCAACACTAGTTTCTGCTTGATTTCATTGAACTTGATAGAATATGTGCTTGTGGGAACAAACAATGACCAAAGTCCCTGTGCAAACCCATTGACGAGTTACTTTCTCTTTCCTCAGATTTTTTGTTTTGTTCATGGAGAAGGAAGAAGATGAAGTGGGGAGTGGCATAATGCAATAGTTCAGGGAGTGGCAGCCTTTTGAGCCCGAGGGACAAGGTGGATCTGGCACTGTGATCAGAGGAGTATGGAGGGCTACATAGTGCTGGACAGAAAATGAAGTGTGTCCTACTGACAGTCTGTCATTTTGCCTGTTGGCGGTGGGGAGGGGAAGGGACACATGAGAAAGAAAATTTGAAGAATATGGGTGTGCAAGTGCAAATTGCTAGGAGCTGTAACATGACTATTAGCTGCTGAGCTGGAATTTGCTTGTACCCTGTAAATAAAGCTTCTTTCTAGGTACTTAAGACTGAAAAGAACAAACTTGACATTGATGCTGTGTAGAGGAACAGCATTTTTTAACAAAGAAAGTGTTGTGAAGAGACTGCCGGTTATTTTCAGTGTGGCTCAGCTCACTTCCTTGTGTTACGCTGTATTCCCTTATAAACACAGTCCTGAATAAATGACAGACTAAAGTGGCTGGAGAGCAGTTCTCTGCCACACCATCGCTTCATTGTCTTCTCCTAGTTTTATACAGTAACTGTTGGAGACACCTTATAGAAATAATGCAATTGTACTTTAAGCAGAAACGCAAGGTTCTCTATAGAAACCTTTTCTCCCACCCCTGGCAGTTTCACTGAATCTCTCTCCAGTGATAATTAATCACAAATATGTAGTTCAGGAATCCTGTGCGTTTGCATCAACTTGGTCTCAGATAGCTCCTGGGAGGACAATCCCGAAGCTACTTTCAGCACCAATTTGATTTGCTGCTATTTTATATAATCTGCAGTTATAACGTAATATCCCATTTCCACTACATGTGGTAGGAAGCAGTCCTGTGGTAATACAGTGCTCTGACATGGCTGAAGTGCCAGCAGAGATAAATTCTGATATTGTACAGTCTTTCCTCAAAATACACTGGATAAGGAGGTGCCAGTCCCCTGTTAATACTGAGCATTGGCAGCTGTAATTTTATTTTCTTGTCCATCTGTGTGAAATACGTGGGGGTTCAGTGGGCAGAGGAAGGATCGTGTTTGCACCTTCTCTGCTGGTGAGCTCAACCTGTGCTGCTGCTTATTGCAGGCGCTGCTAACATACCTGGGGGGAAGAACATACCTGTGGAATCCGCTGTCATCCATCACCCTGCTGGAGCCCCATCGATGCAAGTCAGCCTGCATGGTATGAAACGCAACGTGTCGGATCTGCGGCTGCAGCTGCATCAGATGAAGCAGCTACAGGTACGCGTGTCTGGGTAATGCCGGGAAAGCGGGTTCTCAGCAAGTGCCCTTTCCTTTTCTTTCTGTCTTTCTCTTTTACCTTTCGTACCTGGGTGATTCTCAGTAGCAGAGTTCTAGCAAAGGGAAGTCCTGAGTATTGCAGACACAAAAGCATATTCTGCTCTAGCATAGTCCACTTGCATAGTCCTAGAGAATTGCATAGTATGAGAATTAGCTCAGTTTAACTACTGCTGCTCAGATATTGAGAAAAAAATTCATTTCTAGCTTTGTTTGATGATTCTAGACATTCAAGCAGTATTTATATTGCAATAATATCAAGTCTGTGATTACAGTTTGGACCCTGCTATGCTATGAGCTGTATAAACATGTTGGAAGAGCTATGTTCCTGCTCCATTCTCTTTACAGTTGAGACAGTTTTTAAGTTCCTGAATAAACAACTTTGATGCCACAAAACCCAAATGTAGCTGAGGATCAGTAGATATGC